>JAQZBX010055532.1:0-18397 GCA_029593785.1 Cabassous unicinctus | reverse complement strand
AATCACAGTATGTCTACAACAGAACACCACCAATTCCACTCTAGTCCACAGCTCCTCCCCCCATCCTGAGTGGACTTGGAAGGTGATGTCCACTCCACCTCCAAGTGAGAGAGGGCTTATATTCCATGGATATAGTGGATGGGATTATCTTGCCTTCAGCTGCAGGCCCTCTCCATTCCCTGGGATGGCTGTTGCCCATGTTTTTTAAGCTCACAATGTCTCTATTAAAATATGTATATATTAAAAAGTGCTTTAAAGAGATTTACATATAAAGAACAAGACAAAAATGAAAGTTATCTTTCAGATATTAATTTACTCTACAAAAGGCAGTTCTGAGCAATCTAGCTTGTCATTTTCTGAAAATTACTATTAATAGTTGACAATCAAGAGTGCATCAGAATGTGAGTGACGTTAAGAAGCTCCAAGGAAAGACTTGGAAATAAATACTCAAAAATAGAAATCTCCACTAATGCTCACAGGTTATCAATACAGTTGCATAATTTGGCATAGAGCATTTGATCAAGAGAGACTGAATGTTAAATCTATGATAGCATAATATCCCTGGACTTAGTATTGGACTTTTACGCTTCACTACAAATGGGGACAATTAGGGTTTCATAGAACACCAGCAGATTTTTACCTATATTTATAATCACTCCAAACTCTGTTTATTTTTGTAAAAAAAGCAAAACTCTGATTATTTGTTCAGTGTTTAGAGTCTATAAAGATTACTGATATGGGAAGATAATGCAGAATGAAACAAAATATTTAGATGAATAAGAGGGAAAATGATGATCAGGCATCTAATAAAATCATACTATAATATTTTCATGTAACTTTTGCACTCAAAAGAGGGTAATGGGAGACAAAATTTACACAAAAGTATGCTGCCTTATATTCTTTGATATAGTGCAAAACACAATTTAATGCAATTTACATAAATCAACTCATCTCATGTTTTTTGGTTTCAAGAAAATTTTATGGTCTAATTATTGAAAACCTAAATAAGTTATAATTCTCTGTGCTACCTTAGGAATTATAATTTATATAATTATAAAAATTATTTAAGATATTAAGAGCAATAAAGCCTTTATATTTTAATGAAATAATGCATTTTTATGTTATTTTACAAAGCCAAATAAATTTATTGAGGAGAGACATTATTTTATCCTTTTGAAAATCTCTTTAATTGTGGCTTACTGCAAGATAGCTGAATTCCCATAGCAACTTCATTTATTCTATTGTCCTAAATCTATGTATAAATCTATTGTCCTAAATCTGTGTCTATTCTCCTAAATCTATGTCGTATTGTCTATGTTTTTTCAGCAGATAAGTGTGAAGAAACTATGACCTAACACTGTTCTAGGGGTATAAAACTTTAGGGGTATTTGATAATTAATTTATTAATTGTTCATATACTTCTTAAATACAAATATTTTACAACAAAACTCAACAAGTTGTGATTTCTTGAAGAATAATTCCAGTTTGGAATATCAAAAATTACTAATAAATTTTTCTTATTTCTTTGATTTAAATCCATTATTTATTTAGCAATTTGATTAGTTTCAAACTGTAATGCTTTTGTATATCAAGTAGTGTTCATCTTGAAAATATTGGTTCACAGAACTTAAAAATATGACATATATCATTTCAGCATGATAAAACATTTTTATTAATATCACCAACATACCTAACAGTTGGGATTTCTAAGAATTGGGAAGATGTAAATTTACCTGGAAAAGAGAAGTTTTTCCTAATTCCTAATTTTCACGTGAAATTCAAATTTTATCATTAGGTAATAATTTTGATAGTTCTTTTCATTATATTCATTATATTATTACATAGTCATAGGTTTGTTAGAAAATTATGCAGAAAATATAGTGTTCCTATTTATATTCCCAGCCAATGGAGTTTTCCCTATTATTAACATTCTGTGTTAATGTGGTCCCTTTGTTACAATTGATGAAACAATATTACTATAATTATGCTATGATATATAGTCCATTATTGTCCTTATTGTTCATGCTTTGTAATGTACAGTTCTGTGAGTTTTTTTAGATTCTGGTAACATTTACATGAACTAAAATTTACCATTTTAAAACCTTTCATGTGTAATTTTCAGGGGGTTAATTACATTCAGAATGATGTGTTAGATCACCACAATCCGATACCACAATTTTCCATCACCCTAAAGAGAATCTCTGCACCAAGTGAGCATTAACTCCCCATTGCCTACCTCGCTACTGTTAACTTATATTCTATTTTATTACTTTATAAGTTTTCACATTCTCATTATTTCATAACTGTGAGTTCATACAATATTTGTACTTTTGTTTCTGGCTTTTTTCACTAAACATGTCTTCAGTGTGCATCCATGTTGCAGTATGTATCTGACCCTCCTTCCTTTATATTTCATTAGGTGTATACCACATGCTGTTTATCCATTCATTGGTTGATGGACATTTGTTTTCTTCCATCTTTTGCCAATAGTGAATAATGTTGCTATGAATATCGGTGTGCTGAGAGCTGTTCTTATCCCTGCTTCCAATTCTTTGGGATATTTATCTTGAAGTGAGATTTCTGGGTCATATGATAGTTCTATACTTAACTTTCTGAGGAAATGCCAAATTATTTTGCACAGTGGTCACTCAATTTTACTTTCCCAAAAAGAATTTCCTAGAGATCATTTTTCTTCATGTCATCTCCTATACTTCATATTGTTGGTGGAATGCTCTGGATTCTGGGCTTCTAGGTTATTGACTATGTCACATAAAAGAATTTTCAGACATTCTATAGTGTAGTCAAGGGAATAAAGAGTTTATTAAGAAATGAGAAAACTAGAATGAGATAAGTACACAGCCTGAGACATGGTTTGTGGTCATGCTACAGGGTAAGATGCTCATGTGGGGCCCTGGGTTAGGCCTTTTAAGACCTCTCCCCCTTCCCTTTCCCAATATTGAGGAGGTGTTCCAGCTATTTTCTCTTCTCTTTGGATGCCTCACCAGTTAGCTCTCAGGGGGACGATGGTGAAGACTTTTGTTTGGAGTCATCTGGGCCTTCCCATTGAGCCTAGAAAGAGTCCTAAATGGGACCTCATAGACAGGGTCTCTGCAGGGTTTTTGCTGCTTTCTTATTAGCAAGTGTTTCCAGGAAGGTTCTCACAGTCGTGATTTTTTTTTTTCTTGTTTATTTTTCCTCTTCGTACCCCGTCTTTATTTTTTCTTCTTTAATTAGGTGCTGCTGTCTTGTTTATTGTTTGTTTTGTTTCTTCTTCTTTGATTTCCCCTTTTCTATTTATACTGAATTTGTCTACCAATGCCATCTCTTTTCTATCTTCTCCTTTCTGTTGTTATTCTTACATTCCACCTCTTTCTATCTTTTGCTTTCTGTTATTGTTACATTCCACCTTTCTTTATTTAGTCCTCTATATTTCTGGTTTTTATTTCTATCATCTATTCTTTTTTCTTTCCTTTATTAGCTTTTTTCTTTTTGTCTTTCTTTTTTCAATTCCTCTCTACTAATCATTCTGTCTTTTTAATTCACTCTATATATTTTTCTCTGTTCAGTTTCCCAATTCATTTTAGGTACTCCACTTTTCTATTCCTATTACTCTACTCTGTTTATATAAGTTAAATATTCATTTTCCTAGGTTGTATATGTTTCCTCTTCTAACTTTTGCTATTATTATTGCTATTATCATTTTTCTTTTCTTACCTCTTTTGCTTTCTCTGACCCTAATATTTTTCCTTCAAAGGAACATAGAAAACAGCAAGGAAATGGAACAAGAAAAACAAAGTGTCAAAGAGAAAACTTAACACACACACAAAAAACTGCAGCTAGTTAAAACCTTAGAGTAGAGAGAGAAGTTAATCAACTGAATACACTCAATAAGATAAAAAAAAAAAATGACCAGAGAGCAACAAAAAAATTACAAAGCATATCAAAAAACAGGAAGACATGGCCCAGTCTAATGAACAATCCAAAAACTAGGAAGAGATGCAGAACATTGAATATTTAACCAAAGCTGTCTAAACAAATATCATTGACCAAATTAATGAAGTGAAGGAAGAGATTAAGGATATTAAGAAGACACTTAATTACATTTAAAAAAAAAAAAAAGACACTGGGAGAACATACTGAAGAAATTTTAAAAATACATGAAAAGATAACAGATATGATGGTGATGAATGGCAATATCCAAGAAATCAAAAAGACAATGGAAGCACATAACAGCGGATTTGAACAGGCAGAGGAAAGAATTACTGATGTGGAAAACATTACATCTGAAATCAATGAGATAGTGGAACAGATATATAAAAAGCAAAAATCCAGCAAGGTCTTACGGATTTGAATGACAACAAAAAATGCACAACCATGGGCATTAGAGGCATCTTAGAGGGAGCAGAGAAGAGAAAGGGGACAGAAGTAGTGTTGGAGGAAATAATGACTGAAAAATTCCCAACACTATTGATGGAGATGGATGTACATATCCAAGAAACATAGCACACCACAAACAGTATAAATCCCAAGAGACCTACTCCAAGACATATACTTGTCAAACTGCCCAATGCTCAAACAAAGAGAAAATACTGAAGGCAGCAAGAGAAAAGATAACCATCACATACAAGGGAAGCTCAATAAGATTATGTGTGGATTTCTCTCTTAAACCATGGAAGAAAGAAGGCAGTTGTATGACATAGTTAAGTTACTAAAAGAAAAAAAAAAAAACAGCCAAGAATTCTTTATACAGCAAAGCTGGATTCCAAAATGATGGAGAGTTCAAAATATTCACAGATAATCAGAAATTAAGAGAATCTGCCAATAAGAAACCTACCCTTCAAAAATAATAAAGGGAGTTCTGCAGGTTGACAGGAAAATCAAGGCAGAGAGAATTGGAAAAGAGTTTAAGAACAAGTTAACAGAAAAAAGAAAAAAAAACATGACATACATAAACTCAAAGAAAATATGACTAATGTAGGTAATTCTTTGAGAGTAATAATGCTGAATGTTAATGGATTAAACTCTCCAGTCAAGAGACACAGATTGAAAAATGGATAAGGAAATATGACACATCTGTATATTCTCTACAAGAAACTCACCTTAGACCCAGGGATTCAAGGAGTCTGAAAGTGAATGGCTGGAAAACAATCTTATAAGCAAACAGTAACCAAAAAAGGGTGGGATTACCTATAGTAATATTAGAAAAAATAGACTTCAAAATACGAAACAATTGTAAGAGACAAAGATGAACACTGTATGTTAGTAAAAGGAATAATCTTTCCAGAAGAAAGAACAATCATAAACATTTGTATACCTGACCAGTGCACCTAAAAGTACATGAGGCAAATGCTGGAGAAACTAAGGGAAGAAATAGGTGCATCTACAATTACAGTGGGGGACTTTAATACACCATTATCACCATTAGACAGAACATCTCAATAGCAAATCATTGAAGAAACAAAGACCTGAATAATACATTAGAATATCAGGGCCTAATAGACATATACATGAAAGAACACCCCAAAGCAGCAGGATATACATTCTTCTTGAGGGCACATGGACTACTATCCAAGATAGACCACATGCTAAGCCACAGGAAAATTCTCAATGAAGTTAGAAAGATTGAAATCACTCAAAGTAACTTCTCTGACCACAATGGAATGAAGCTGGAAAACAGTAAGGGCCAGAGAACCAGACTAGGCTCAAAGATATGGAAGTAAAACAACATGCTCTTAGACAAACAATGGGTCAAGGAGAAAATCTCAAAAGAAATCAGTAACTACCTTGAAGGTAATAAAAATGACAACAAAACATATTAAAAGATATGGGATAGAGCAAAAGCTGTAATGAGAGGGAAATTCATAGCCATAAATGCATATATCAAAAAAGAAAAATCAGCTAAAATTGAATATCTAACTGCACACCTGGAGGAATTTGAAAAAGAACAACAAACTAACCCCAAAGGAAGTAAAAAGAAAGAAATAACAAATATTAGAACAGAACTAAATGAAATAGAAAATAAGAAAGCACTAGAAAAAAATAAAACCAAAAGCTGATTCTTTGAGATCAATAAAATTGACAAACCCATAGCTTGAAAAACAAAAATAAAAGAGAAAAAAAAATGCAAATTCTCAGAATAAGAAATGAGGAACGGTATCACCACTGACCCCACTAAAATAAAGAGTGTCATAAGAAGATGCTTTGAAAAATTATATGCCAAAAACAAGGATAAATTAGAGGAAATGGTCAAATTCCTAGAAACACATAAGCAGCCAAAATGATGAAAGAAGAAATTGATGAACTCAACAGACCAATCACAAAAACCTCCCATCAAAGAAGAGCTCAGGACCAGCCAGCTTCACAGATGAATTCTACGAAACATTCTGGAAAGAGCTAACACCAATCCTACTTAAACTCTTACACAAAATAGAAATAGAAGGAACATTGCTGAACTTATGTCAACATTGCCCTAATACCAAAGCCAAACAAAGGTGCCACAAGAAAGGAATATTACAGACCAATCTCACTAATTAACCTAGATACTAAAATCTTCAACAAAATACTTGCTAACCATATTCAACAATACATAAAATGAATTATACAACATGACCAAGTGGATTTCATCCCTGGTGTGAAGGATGGTTCTACATAAGAAAATCAAGCAATGTAATACACCACATAAACAGATTGAAAGAAAAAAAAATCACATGATCATCTCTGTAAATGCAGAAAAAGCATTTGAAATAATACAGTACCCTTTCCTGATAAAAACACTGCAAAAGATAGGAATAGAAGGAAACTTTCTGAACATGGTAAAGATTATATATGAAAAACCCACAACTAACATCATATAAAATAGTGAAATCCTAAAAGCTTTCCCTCTAAGTTCAGGAACAGGACAAGGATGCCCAGTATCAACGTTCCTATTTAACATTGACTTAGAAGTAGTTGCTTGAGCACTGAGGCAAGAAAAAGAAATAAAAGACATCTAAATTGGAAAGTAAGAAATAAAAATTTCACTATTTGCAGATGACATAATCCTCTTCAGAGAAAGCCCTGAGAAATCTACAACAAAGCTTCTAGAACTTATAAATGATTTCAGTAAATTTGCTGGTTTTAAGATCAATGTGCAAAAATCAGTAGCATTTCTGTACATGAATAATGAGCAATGTGATGAGGAAATTAAGAAAAAATACCCTTTACAATAGTAACTAAAAAAATCAAATACCTAGGAATAAATTTAACTAAAAATGTAAATGTCTGTTACACAGAAAACTACACAGCACTGTTAAAGGAAATCAAAGAAAACTTAAGTAAATATAAAAATATTCCCTGTTCATGGATACAAAGACTAAACATCATTAAGATGTCTACCCTACTCAACCAATTATTCAGATTTAATGCAATCTCAATAAAAGACAGCACAGCATTTTTAATGAATTGGAAAAACTAACTATGAAATTTATTTGGAAGGGCAAGAAGCCTTGAATAGACAAAAACATATTGAAAATGCAAAATGAAATCAGAAGAATCACATTACCGTACTTTAAAACATAATACATAGCTACAGTGGTCAAAACTGCATGGTATTGGCACAAGGATACACATACTGACCAATGGAATTGAATTGAGAGTTCTGATATGGATCCTCACATATAGAGTCATCTGTTATTTGACACATTCACCAAGCCCACTCAACTAGGAAAAAATGGTCTCTTCAAAAAATTGGGCTTGGAGAACTGGATATCCATATGCAAAAGAATGAGAGAGGAACACCATCTCACACCTTATGCAAAAATCAACTCAAGATGGATCAAAGGCCTAAATATAAGAGCCAAGACCATAAAGACCTTGGAAGATAACTTAGGGAGCCATCTACAGGACCTTGTAATAGGAAATGGCTTCATGAACTTCACTGTCAAAGCACAAGCAGTGGAAAAAAATAGATAAATGGGATGTCTTCAAAATTAAAACCTTTTGCATATCAAAGGAGTTTGTTAAGAAAACGGAAAGACATCCTACCCAATGGGAGAAAATAGTTGGTAACCATATATTTGATAGGAGCCTAATATCCATAATATATAAAGAAAACTTATATCTCAAAAATAAAAAGACAAACCATTTAAAAATTGGGCAAGTGATTTGAATAGGCACTTCTCCAGAGAAGAAATACAAATGACTAAAAAGCACATGGAAATATGTTCAACATTCCTAGCTATTAGGGAAATGCAAATCAAAACTACAGTGAGATACCATCTTACACCCAGTAGACTGGTGGTCATTAAAAAAAAGAGGACCACAAGTGTTGGAGATGATATGGAGGAATGGGAACTCTCGTCCACTGATGATGGGAATGTAGACTGTTCCTGCCATTTTGGAGGAGAGTCTGGCACTTCCTCAAAAAACTAAGTATATATCTGCCATATGACCCAGGAAATCCAGTGAAGAACTGAAAGCAAGGGCACAAACAGATATATGCACACCAATGACATATACAGCGACATTATTCACTATTGCTAAAAGCTGGAATCAACCCAAATGCCCATCAACAGAAGAATGGATAAAGAAAATATGGTATATATATATACAATGGAATATTACTCAACTGTAAGAAGGAATACAATATTAATAGATGGGATAACATGGATGAATTTTGAGGACCATATGTTGAGAGAAGCAAGCCAGGCAATGAAGCACACATATTACATGACTTCATTAATATGAATTAAGCAAATTTAGCAGACTCACAGAGGTAGAGTCTTGAAGATTGGTTTTCAGGAAATAGAAAGGGAGAAGCCTGATAGCCTATGCACATATTGGCAAAAACTATGATAAATTGGAAATGAGTAGTTGGCCAGTGAGGGGATATGACAGGGGTGTAGGGATACTATTAGGTTTGGCGGTGCCAGCTTGACAAGGGGGGTAGGTTGTGTGGATTGGTTGGACCATCCAAACAGGGGAGGGTTGGGGGAGGGTTAGGGGAGGGAGCAGGTGAACATTGGGGATTGGTGGGTACCTTTGTGAAAATACAATGATGAGAAAACCCTTTTGACAATATGACAAGAAACAGTTACTGGTTTAGGGTGTTGGATGGGGGTGCATTTGTGACAAGGCACACCTGGGGTAGTCTTCAAGAGAATGTGCAAGTGCTCATTTTGTCATAGTGTGCTGTATCAGTGCGGGGAGACCCACATAATGAGGGGGAAGGGGTAGAACTCCCATGATGGGAAGCCTAATATGTTCTCATACAGAGAGGAGAGTGTCTCTCAAGAGCATGAGCAGTTCCAAAAAGGGGAGGAAAGACCTGTTTGTTAAGCCCTCAGCATTGTAGCAAATATCTATGAACTTTGTCCTTCAAGGAATGAAACCTGGTAGTTTCCATGGCCCCGAGGTGAGGGGGTTGGAGGAATAGAATAGATGGGAGAGGGGGTATTTATGGGGCAATGAAAGTGTTCTGCATGATCTTGCAATGATGGACACAGGTCATGATAAATTTCATCAAAACTTTATAAAAATGTAAGGTCTAAAATATAAACCCTAATGTAAACCATTGACCATGGT
Organism: Cabassous unicinctus; assembly: GCA_029593785.1. Classification (NCBI taxonomy): domain Eukaryota; kingdom Metazoa; phylum Chordata; class Mammalia; order Cingulata; family Chlamyphoridae; genus Cabassous; species Cabassous unicinctus. The sequence goes on along the minus strand of JAQZBX010055532.1, from coordinate 8,836 downwards.
TAGTAGCTATGCTTCAATATTTTTACATCAGTTGTAACAAATGTACAATCCACATGTAAAATGATTATTATTAGGGAAGGGGTAAAAGGGGGAGGGTATTGGGTATATGGTAGTCCACTATATTATGTATGTAACTTTATTGTGACCTAAAACCTCTCTGAAGACAAAAAAAAAAGACACTGGGGAAGAATGTCACTGTACATACAGGACAATGGATATTACAGTGATGGAAAGCAAAATGTCATTTTTTAAAAAATATTTTTCATTTTTAATACCCATTTTTTACTATATTTTAGTTTTAGTATGTCTAAATTATTATGTATTTTATTTCTTATGTTTAAACCTATCATTAATATTTCATTTTCCTCTTAATTGAATTTGGCAACATTCTTGGTTTCATTTTTGAAGAAGTTTTGGATCACAGAAGGGTTACAACTACAGCAGGGGAGGATAAATGTTGTGGGTGTCATTTCTGGGGGATACATGGGAGGAAGATCACCTGGGCAAACATAAGGTATATAAATATGTTCAAATGTTCATGGGGCATTGCCACAATGGGTAGAGATTCACACAACAGCCAAAGGATTGTTGAATCCCCATCTTGGGGAGCTCTGTCATATTCTCTAATGGAACAGCAACAATCCCCCAAGTACAGAGGCAAAGACTAGTGAAGAAGAATGGTGCATTGATGGGCCCTTGATACTGATGACTATGCTTATGAGTCTTTTCCTTTTGAATTTGCAACTTAACCTAGTGTTGCACGGTGAGCCTCCTTGTTGCTCAAATGTGACCTCTCTCTAAGCCAAACTCAGCATGTTGAAGCATTACCTTTCCCCCAGAGAGGGACATGACTCCCGGGGATAAGACGCCCTGGCACTGAGGCATTACTACCAAGTACCAGCTGGTGATACAACTGGAAAAAGGCCGTGAAAAAAAAGGGGGAAAGGTAAAGACAAATGAGATTTTATGTCTAAGAGACTTCAAAGTGAGCCGGATGTTCATCAGAGAGGTAGTGCTTATGCATGTATCAGCAGGATCTGATAGAAGGCCAAAGTTGACACTATGCCAAACAGTGGGACTCGTGAAGGTTCCAGACACACCCAGGTCTTGGCAGATAGCCCTGGAGTTTGGGACATTGCCAATGGGTCCTACTTTAGAGAGTGTGTTCCCAAGTGTGACAGAATTGGACTTAGATGTGACTTCTCCACCCATACCTCTTTTGTCCCTTTTATTTGAACCTATAGTTGGTGCTGAAGTTGGTAGGGGTCCATCAAGGAGACTTGAATATCTTGGCTGTCCATGTGCAGGCTGGGCTCTGAGCCTCAGCAGAGTTGCAGCACCTACTCACTGGTTCATTAGACTCACCCAGAACAGCTAATGGTGAGATGAGAATGGACAGCCACCACACCAAGGACCTGAGAGCATCTACAACAGCCAGCAAGAGAGTTCTATCCATCAACCATATGGAATCAAAGTCCCCCCTCTCAATTAGAGGTGGAGTGGGCATCACCATCCCAGAATCCTCAAGATTGGTGAATAAAATATGGACTAGAGTAGACTTACAGGCGTTCTAGTATAGACTTATTGTGATTCTTGCAATGGAAAAATTTTATCATTGGTGAGGAGACAGTTTCCTCTGGAGGTGCTGAAGTCAGGGAGAGGGAATTAAAGAGGTAATATGGGGGCATTTTCAAGAATTGGAATTGACCTGGATGATATTGCAATGACAGATACAGGCCATTATATATCCTGCCATAGTCTACAGAATTGAGTAGGAGAGAGTGTAAACTACAATGTAAACTAAAATCCATGCTTAGTGGCAATGCTACAAAATGTGTTCATCCATTACAATGAATGTACCACACTAATGCAAGACGTTTTTAATGTGGGGAAAAGTGAGAGGTCTGGGGAGTGGGACATATGGGAATTCCTTATATTTTTCTATGTAACTATTTATGTAATCTAAGTATCTTTTAAAAATAAATAAATAATATATTTTAAAAAAAGAATTATATACCAAGATCAAGTGGGGTTTATTCTAGGAATGCAAATATATTTCAACACAAGAAAATCAATTACTGTAATAAACCACATTGATAAAATGGAGAAGAAAATCCACATGATCCTCTCAATTGATGCAGAAAAGGCATTTGACAAAATATAGTACCCTTTATTGATAAAAACACTCCAAAAGATAGGAATAGAAGGAAGCTTTCTCAATACGGGAAAGTGCATACATGAAAAACTTACAGCTAGAATTGTACTCAATGGTGAAAGACTGAAAGCTTTCCCACTGAGATCAGGAATAAGACAAGGATACCTACTGTCATGATTATTATTTGATATTGTGCTACAAGTTCTAGCTAGAGCAATTAGGCTAAACAAAGAAATAAAAGGCTCCCACATAGGAAAGGAAGAAGTAAAACTTTCACTGCTTGCTGATTACATGATCTTATATCTAGAAAATCCTGAAAAATCCACAACAAAGCTAATAGAACTAATACCCGAGTTCAGCAAAGTGGTGGGAAATAGGTTTATTACACAAAAATCAATAGTATTTCTATAGACTAGACTATTGATTTGCAATCTGAGGAGGAAATCAGAAAAAAATCCATTTAAAATAGCAATTAATACAATCAAATATTTAGGAATAAACTTAACCAAGTACATAAAAGACTTGTATTCAAAAAACTACAAAACAGTGCTAAAAAAAACTGAAAAAGACAAATAAATGGGAGGACATTCTGTGTTCATGGATAAGAAGAGTAAATATCATTAAGATATCAATTCTACCCAAACTGATTTACAGATTCGTAAATATCATTAAGATATCAATTCTACCCAAACTGATTTACAGATTCAATGCATTCCCAATAAAAATTCCTATAGCCTTTTTTTTACAGAAATTGAAAAGCCAATAATGAAATATATTTGGATGGGTAAGAGGTCACGAATAACCAAAAATGTCTTTAAAAAAGAATGAACATGGAGGACTCTCACTTTCTGACTTTAAAGCATATTACTTAGCTACAGTGGTAAAAACAATATGCTATTGCCATAAAGACAGACAGATTGCCCAGTGCAACTGGATCAAGAACTCTGAAATTGACTGTTGTATCTAACTTCAAGTAATTTATGGCTAGGTTTCTAAGCCATACAAGCTTGGCCAGAACAATCTATTCAAAAAATGGTGTCAGGAGAACTAGATAGCCATATTCAAAAGAAAGAAGGCAGATGTCTATCTCACACATTATACAAATTAATTCAAAATGGATCAAGGATTCAAATAAAAAAACCATCAACCTCCTAGAAGAAAATGTAGGAAAACATTTTCAATATCTTGTGGTAAGTGATGGTTTCTTATACCTTATGCCCAAAACAAGAGCAAAAAAAGAAAGAAAAAAAAAAAAAAGATAAACAGGACCTCTTCAAAATTCAACACTTTTGTACCTCAAAGGACTTTGTCAAAAGGGACAAAAGGCAGCTGACTCAATGGGAGAAAATATTTGACATTCAAATATCTGATAAAGGTTTAATATCCGTGATATGTAAGGAGATCATACAACTCAACAATAAAAAAGAAAAAGCTTCCAGTTAAAAAATGGTCAAGAGGCTTGAAGGGACAATTATATAAAGAAGAAATACAAATGGCAAAGAAACACATGGAAAAAAAAAGTAAGAATAAATGAAATTGTGAAACACATAACAACATGGATGAACCTGGAGGACATTATGTTGAGTGAAGCAAGCAAGAAACAAAAGGACAAAGGTTGTATAATTGCCCTATTATAACCTATATTATGTGGAATATACATATATTATGTGAAATATTAATATGGTTAGAATTGCATATATATGACCCTTTTCCTTTGAACATGAACAAATGTAAGTTAATACTACAAAAGGTTAATATCAGACAAAAAAAAATTATACTATGTGAAGGAGACCAGACACAGGTACTACGTAGTGTATGATTCCATTTATATAAAATGTAAATATAAATCAATTTATAAAAATGAAAGGAGATTAGTGGTTATGTAGATCTGAGAAATGAATGCTAAGCGGTGTGGAGTCTTTCTTTGTGGAGTAATGAAATTGTTCTAAACTTTTTGAGATGATGACTATACAACACTATAGTTATACTAAAAGCCATTGATTATACACTTAGGATAGAATAGACAGAAACAACAACTATGGACAGTGGGAGAACTTCAGAGAGATTGACAGGTGAGGAATTTTCTTGTTTGTTTCTCTGTTTTTGTTTATTATTATTGAAATAATGAAATTGCTCTAAAAATGACTGAAGTAATGATCACACAGAAATGTGATTATATCAAATACCACTGATTCTACATTTTGGATGAACTGAATGTTTATTAATATGTATCAATAAAGTCAATTTGTTAAAAAATAATGCATATTGGTCAATGCAAAGAACATATTTTGAAGTGGTGTCATTAAAACAACAGATATATTGCCAATGACTTAATGAACTGTACCATAAAGTACTGATGCTGGATTATACATATTTCAAAAGAACAGAAAAGAGTGATCTGAAATATGTGTATATATATTCAAGGCAATTTAATAACTTGCTAAGAGTCTGTCCAAACAACACAGAAGTAGATTATTTGGTAGATGGTGAAAGAAACACTCAGTGGCAAGGGGAGAATGTTCACCCATGTCTTTTCTTTCTTGCTTTAAAATGGTGGAATGCAGGTAGGCCCAAATTTAAAAGGTAAAACAACAGTACTAAATAGAAAATGGAAAACCATTGTAAACTTCCATTGGTGAAATAAACTCCCTGAACAATTTCTAAACCAACAAAATATTGGCAAAATAACATGGTAGTGATAAAATAAATGTTATCTCTATCAAGAAGGGCACATAGACTAAATTTACACTGATTGGAACAATAGGAGATGATTTCCCTTGCTCCAAATTGAAAAAGAATAAATATATGTTAACACATATTAATAAAACCACTTTCAAATCAAAGGAATTTGGAAAGAAATCCAAAAAAGCTGGACAAAATTGTTATTGAAAAAGTAATTCCTATAACTGTATTATTAGAATATCTAATTCATTAATAACATGAAACATGTAAACCCAGGACAAAACAAATTAAAAGAAGAGCAATAATGGAAAGTTTTACCAAGTTCTATCAAGGATATGGTGCAAGCATAATGTTAATACATTGCTGATAAGATTATAAATGGGCAAAGACATTAATGAAACGAAAATCATTTAGTAAGCCAAGGGTTGGAACGGTTTAGGTAGTCATGGATTGGGAAATGGATAAATGAGGCAAGCACTATCAGTTAGTCTTAACAGCAAAAACCATTAGTTATACTTCAGCAAATCTCACTGATCTATGCGGTAAGCTAACAACTAAAAATTACTGAATGAGTTTTATTTCACAAACATATTTATTAAAATTAACAAAATATATCAAATATACACTGATAGTCACATTCAAAATTAAGCTTTATGTAGGATTTTTATGATGGACAATGATGGTGGATTTTGTACAACTGGGGTATTAAACCATGATTGCTATTTTCTTACTGAATTCAAATTTAATTATTAGAGTAGTTGAAGGTTATCTACATATCTGGACATCAGGGAAATAGTAAAGGCTTTTTATGTTTTTTAATATAATCATAAACACACACATACCACACCTGGTATGATAACAAATAACTCTACAAAAAATTAAGCATTGTATCAACAATAATTCTAGAAGCGGGTTTTTTTTTTTCAGTATTACAAATTGATTTCTATCATGAAGAAATCATGGAGCAAGCATAATCATAACTTCTCGGTTTTCTTCACATATCTGCCATCATCATCAACCTATAATGCACCAGACCTTTTTAATCCTCCACAATGTGTGTTATCCAATGACCTCATGCACAAGAATGACCATGCCTGAATTCAAAATTACCGTATAACGATGTTATTATCCTTTGTCACTAAACTGATTAATATTGAGCTTAGGTATCAAAACTTTATTAGAGCTTTTAGTCTTCTATGATAGGGATTCTAAAATATTTTCTTTTCGTTCCTTGTCTGCATATCTACAAGATAGTAGATTGCTGTTTTCCTAGTGTGAGTACCAACTGCCTTCTTTCTCCCCACTGCTATCTCTCTAACATGGCAACCCTGATATATATTTTAGTTTGCACATCGATAGGAATATGGATTGATACATTTGCAAGTTTAAGGACTTCTCTATGTTATCTACAAACAATACATGTTTAAGGCTCACAGATATAATGTGTAAGTTATAATGAAAAAACATCCCAGATTCAAGCATATATACCTATATGTGTTCATAGAATAAATATGAAAGAATACATAATTTTATTAGATGGAGAAAACAGAGAAAGTAGTGCACATATTTGTAGGCAGAATGAACTGAGTTCTCATTGCAGCTTTCCAAACAAAGTAGTGTGAACATGGCAAAGTGTTTAACCTTTCTAGATCTTTCTTCCATTAAATCAGCATGAAGATATTAAGATGACAACAGAAATTCAATATTCAATCCTAACTATTTAGTACTTGAAGAAAGTCATTACAACAAATAATTATTCATTTTATTGGAAGAAATTATCTACTCAATGAGTAACTAATGCTGATGTACTTAAATATCTCCCTGTTTGTTAAAAAAAAAAACCCACAAATGTGTAAAAATTTTTATTTTACCTACATTTTAGAGTATAATTTTAAATAGTGTTTTTTTTATTATTAATATATTATTTCCAATTAAAAAAATGAAACTCTTTAAGTAAACTTGAAATACCTACTGTAGCAGTTTGGCAGTTTGATATAGATATGAATTCCAAATATATATATTGGATTATGCTTTAAAACAGGTCTGTTAATCTGGGCATGATGAAGTTATGATTAGGGTGATGACTGGGCCACATCAAAAGGGCACTGAGCCCCACCCCTTGTTGAGTGGGGTCACGAAGATAAAAGACATGACAAAGGACAGTGTTGGAGCAGTTTTGAGTTGGAGTTGTGATGCAGAGTCTTGTGCTGGAGCCCCAGGAAGTAGTGCACAGAGGCGCTTGGTCATGAGGAAAGAGAGAAGGCCCTTGGAAGAGAAGCAAGCCATTTGCCTGATAGTCTATAGCTGGTCTTGTGGCACAAGGCAAGCCTGAGCCCAGAGAGAGGCAAGCCCAGGGAAGAGAGGAACCCAAGAAGCCTGAACTCTGGCAAACATCGGCAGCTGACATGCTCTAACACGTGTCAGCAGACTTTGGTGAGGGAAGAAACTTATGCTTTATGGCCTGGTAACTGTAAGCTTCTACCCCAAATAAATACCCTTTATAAAGATCAACAGATTTCTGGTATTTTACATCAGCACCCCTTTGGCTGACTAATATGCCTACTAAACATTCTTCCCAAAGCCCTATTAATTTCTCTGTCCCTCAGGCTAAAGGTGATGGGGTTTATGAAGGGGGCACCATGGAGTAGAACATGTCCATGATGAGGGTATGGATGGTTGATTCATTTGAGATGGGGCCCAAACAAGCAAGCAATCCAGAAATGATAAAATAAAATTAGCTATTTGGGGAGAGCAGGTTGACAAGTCTTTGCTCCAGGCTTCCACAGAACACACATGGAGGACATTTGAAAAGATGTTAACATATGAGGTAATTAAGATGACAAAGCTGAGTAACACAAGGAAGGAACTTACAGCAAGTATCAGAGACTCACAAAACTGCATGACTGGGATGAGATGCGTATAACTTGAGGGATCTCACAGAAATATTGATGGATCACATTGGATGCTGTGAATGGAAGCCTGAACATGGTGCCTGTGTGGATCACAGGATAGACCAGCCCAATAGTCCATGAGCCATGTGCTACCTGTATGCACAAATGTGGTATCATGGTGACCCCATAATGCATAGGGTGAGAAATGGAAATATAGTAGTCATAGGACATCAAAACAAGGAAAAGTAATTCTGTGGATCCAAATAATATATATAGGAAAATCTGAGCAGCACATTTTTTGATAGAAATCTAATTGCTGCCTGTCAGAAAATTCACAGCAGATTTAGGAACAGTAACTGAGATATAACCCAAATCTAACTAGGATAAATTCACTATAAAGAAACACATGGGAGGTAAAGATGTGGGCCCATCACAATAATATCAATAGTAGTAATATTCTCAGTCAGGTCACCCCAAAAAATCACTAAGAATAGCAGACCTTGCAAGACTAGGAACTCCCAAGAGCTTGATATATCAGTAAGGGGAAATTTTGTGATAATGGTGAAATTGCCCATGTATTTTATTTTGTTTTATTTTGTGTTAAGTTTCGTTTTTGCTAACTGCTTCCACTTATTCTATATCCTTCTAGTGGCTGTGGTCCCTTGAAAAATATTAAGGCCAAAGAAGAGGAAAGAGAGAAGAAGAGAAAAAGAATAATAGTAATAATAAAAAAGATAGAAAAGGAACCATCAAAGAGCCATGAAAATGAATAAGAGTGAAAATCATAAAAATAAAAAGGAATAAGAATTTAAAAAGATGGAATAAAAAATGAAAAAGGATTAAATAGAATAAAATAAAAGACTGGAAAGATGAAAACAGGAGAAGGAAAAAAAAATAAAAAATAAAATGAAAACCAAGCAAGAAAAGGTGGAATGAGAGAAAAGCAGCAAAAGAGAGAAAAATGAAATAAAAGAAATAAAGACACTAAGGAGAAAAAATAAGGAAAAGAAAAAAAGGAAACAATGAAAGAGAAAAACAACAAACAAACAAAAACAAAAAACAACCTGGGAAAGACAGGCTTCCCTCTTAGGCCCCTAGGAACTATCTC
>JAQZBX010055531.1:0-18396 GCA_029593785.1 Cabassous unicinctus | reverse complement strand
CAACTCTGTTCTTGGCCTTGCCTTTTATATTCAATTCCCCACCCACCAGGGGGTGGGGCTCAACACCCTACTGACTGACATGGCCCAGTCAATGCCCTAATCATAATTCAATCATGCCCAGATTAACAGATCAGATTACAGGCATGATCCAATTATATTTTTGGAATTCATAATTACATCAAATTCCCCAAAGGTTACAGTGTTGAATAAAATATCCTCTTCAGACTGACCCTGATATAATTACACCTGTGAAGGAAGAAGCCCACTTTTCCTACAAGGAGAAGCAGCCTTCTTCTTCATCTGTTTACTACATGCACAGTCCTTTACCACAGGCACCAAGCATGGGCTCCACAACAAGATGACATCCACTCCTACTAGGACTTTCATAATTATAAATACTAAGTCACTGCCTGGCTGCAAAGCTTCAAAGTACAGATTGACTTTCTTGTTAGGGGCAAATGCAGCTGGTGACTTTAATTTGAAACTACTGCTCATTTACAAATCTGAAAATCTTAGGGCCCCTAAGAATCTACTCTGCTTGTGCTTTATAAATGGAACATAAAGGCCTGGATGGGAGTGCATCTGTTTACAACAGTTTACTGAATATTTTAAGCTCTCTGTTGAGAACTACTGATCAGAAAAGATTCCTTTCAAAATATTAATGCTCATTGACCACTATGAAAATCGTAGATGGCATTTTCTTCCAAATATAAGACTGCTTTATATACTTTGAAAATCTGTTGTTTACCCATCTTTATCAATTACATTAGATCTTCAGGATAACTTGGTGCAGCTGCTACATCATTTTTTGCTTCTCCTTACTTTTATGTTATGTATAGCTTCTCCATCAGCACTTTTTGCTTCTTACTTTTATGTTATGGAAAAAGCTTCTTTTCTTAAACCTCATGAACCAACCTCTGCTAGTTTAAATTTTTTCTTCTGCAGCTTCCTCACCTTTCTCATCCTTTATTGAATTGAAGAGAGTTAGGGCTTTGCTCTGGACTAGGCTTTGGCTTAAGAGAATGTTGTGACTGGTTTGATCTTCTACCTAAGCCACTAAAACTGTCTCCATATCAGCAATAAAGCTGCTTTGCTTTCTTATCATTTGTGTGTTCACCAGAGCAGCACTTTAAATTTCTTTGAGGAATGTTTCCTTTGCATTCACAACTTGGCTAACTGTTTGGCACAAGTGGCCTAGCTTTTGGCTTATCTCAGCTTGCAACATGCCTTCCTCACTAAGCTTAAGCTTTCTAGCTTTTTTGGAGATTCAATGAGTAGCTTTTTTAAATTTTAAAAAGATATTTAGATTACATAAATGTTACATAAAAATATAGGGGATCACCCTACCAAGGAATTGAGAGAGCCTACAACTGCCAGCAAGAGAGTCCCATCCATTGGCCATATGGGACTGAAGCTCTCTCTCAATTAAAGGTGGACTGGGCATAACCACCCCAGAATACTCAGGATTGGGGAATGAACTATGGACTAGAGGGGACTTACTGGTATTCTCCAAAGAATTATTGTGCTTCTGGCAATGGAAGGACTTATATCATTGATGTGGAGGCAGTGGACACCGGAAGCTTTTTTTTATGTACTTGGGCCAGGGAGTAAACCTCAGACTTTGTATGAGGGAAGATGGATTTCAACCAGTAAGTCACATTGGATCCTCTGAATTGTTTTTTTTTTTTTTTTTTTTTCATATGATTGCTTGTGTTTATTTTTATTTTTAGGCAGCACTGGGGACCAAACCAAGGACCTCCCAGTGGGAGGCAGGCTCTCAATGGCTTGAGCCATATATGCTTCCAATCTTTCTAGCTTTTGATTGAAACTTAACAGCCAAAGTAAGGTTATTAATTGACCTAATTTCAATATTGTTGTGTTTCAGGGAATAGAAAGAGGGAGGGAGATGGGAAATGCCAGTTGGTGGAGTAGTCAGAACACAAGCAACATTTATCAATTAGGTTCTCTGTCTTATGTTGGCAGTTCATGGAGCCCCAAAATAATTACAACTGTAACATCAAAGATAACAGATCACCATAATAGATATAATAATGAAAATGCCTGAAATATTGAAAGAATTACCAAAATGTGACACAGAGACATGAAGCAAGTCTATGTTGTTGAAAAATGGCACCAATAGACTTGTTTGAAGCAGGGTTGCCACATAGCTTCAATGTTTTTAGAAACACAAAGTGCAGTCAAATGAAGTATGCTTTTAAAGTCTCTAAAATTTTCTCTTCCACAATTTCATATTGTTGGAACCATTCAGTATTTAGCCTTTGCAGATTGTCTTCTTTCACTTGGAAATACACACTTAAGATTCATTCATACATTTGCATGACTTACTTGCACATTCCTTTTCATCACTGGATAGTATCCCAATGCATTGATGTATGACACCTTGGTTATCCTTTTCCTTATTGAATGTCTTTTCTGACTAACTGGCCCTTTAGCTACTGGATGAAATGCCTAGGTTTTCACCTTCACTGAAGCTGTCTTTGAATCTATGTTGAATACAAGTGCTATGTTCCTCAAGCAACAACCCCAAAGGGTGCACTCATGGATTTTGGATAACTCAGAGGTTGTGAGGTGTCAATAGTGAGTAAAAAGCTTCCTGTTTGTGAAACTGATACTGAAGGATGAATTTTGACATGTTAGACATTTTTATTTTAAATAGCAAGCACTGAACGTTTTATCTTCTGATATGAATGCATGCATTTTATTCTTAAATTTATCATATAATATTTTACAAAAGTATTCATTTATTGCAGCTTTTGTGGCTGGAAATCATGGCATACTGTAGTATATGTTGCATACAAGGATTGCTTCTGGGAGAAATCCTGGTATAGATTCATAGAGTAAGGAGACACACATACAATTGTAAAATGTAGGTACAAAATATTGGGACCTTCTTGGCACATGAATTGGGGACATGATGAGTGTCTGACTGAGATGTTTTGCACCATGAGTATAAAGGGAAAATGTGCATCACTGTATACATACTTTTAATAATTTTTTATTGGTTTATTTTTCCTAACAGCACTAAAGTAATAGAAAAATTGAAAGACATACATATTAAATCTCACAATGATTTAATTTTAAATAGATTATTTATATCCAAAATAAGTTGTATTATATTTTTACTTTTTTGGTTTTAATGTTAGCAAAATCATCAATGTTTTAAAATTTTATCAATTAAACTTGTTTTCATTTTAAAGAATTGCTATAGTTGACAAATTATTAGTGACCATGTTACAAAACTTCAATATTTTGAAATTAACAACTGTTTACTGAAATTTCTTTTGCAGGACCCAACTATTACTGGTGTTCTTTAAAAAAATCTATACTATTTACAAGTTTGGATAAGAATGTATTAAAATTTAATCAGTTTTAAACTGTTTTTTTTTTTAAATCTAATGATATTGTATCCATTTAAAATCATCTAATTTCACATTTATTCAGGACATAAATAATTGAAAAAGAAACAAAATTATCCCCAGTCATAAATGTCATGATCTTATATGTTGATAATCCCAGAGAATCCACAAAAAAACATCAGAGGTAATAATTTATCAAAGTTGCAGGATACAAGATCAATGGGCAAAGTCCAATTTTATTTCTCTAAATTAACACTGAACAATCTGAAAAAGGAACTATGAAAATAATTCCATTTAAAATAGCAGGAAAATAATTGTATATCTAGGAATAAATTTAGAAAAGGAGATGCAAGATGCGTGTATTGAGAGCTACAAAACATAACTGAAAGTAATTGAAGAACTCTTAAATAAATAGAAAGACATCCTGTACTCATGGATTTAAAGACTTCATAATATTAAGAAGCAACACTACTGATTTAAATATTAGTGAATCCCCATCAAAAATCCAAGTGGCCTTTTTTAAAAATAGGCAAAAAAAAATCCTAAAATGTATATGAATTTTTAAGGGACACCAAATAGTCAATACAATCTTGAGAAAAAAGAACAAAATTGGAGAACCCACATTTCACTATTTCAAATTCTTTTACAAAGCAACACTAATCAAAACAAGATGGTACTGGCAAAAGAATAGACATAGAATATAGACTTGAGAGTCCAGAACTAAACCCATGCATGTATGTTCAATTGATTTTTGGCAAGGTGACAAGGTCATTTGATGGAGAAAGAATAATCTCTTCAAAAAATGGTGCTGGTACAAATGGATATTCTCAGGCAAAATAAACTAACTGGACCTTACCTCATACCATATAAAAATTAACTCAAAATGGACAAAAGACCTTAATGTAAGAACTAAAACTATAAAACTCTTAGGATAAAACATAGGGGTAAAATCTTTATGACTTTGGATTTGGAAATAAAATCTTAGATATGACACAAATTCAAATATTTTGTAATTAAATGAACTGGGCTTCTTCAGAATTAAACTTTTTATCAAAGAACACCATCAAGAAAATATAAAGTCAATATACAGAATGGGACAAAATATTTGGAAATCATATACCTGCAAAGGGTATAATATCCAGAATGCATAAAGAATCCTTTCATCCCAACATCAAAAAGATAAACATCCCCATTAAAAAATGGTCAAGGGATAAGCATAGACATTACTACAAAAACAATAGAAAGTGACAAACAAGCACATGTGAAGAAGCTCAATTTCATTAGTCTTTAGAGAAATGTAAATGAAAATCACAGTGAGGTAATTTTACCAAATAAAAATTTAAAATAAACATAGAATTACACATCACAAAGGGTGAAACCTGATATAATCTATGAACGATATTTAATAGTGTAATTATAATAATATTTTGTTCATGAGTTATAACAAAAGTAACACACCAATGCTCAATAATAATAACAGAGAAACCTGTGTATTGGAGGGGTATATGGGAACTTTGTGCTTTCTGCATGATTTTTCTATAAACCTAAACTTTCTCTAATAAAAAGATGAGAAAAAATAGCAATAAAATATGGTTGCTTTTTGTTGTTTCTTTTAAACAACAGCAGAGAGCCAAGACGGCACAATAAGGCAATAAAAAGAATTCTTTTGTCATTATTCATAGATGATAGGACTGTCTCAATAGAAAAATTTAAAAACCATAAAAAGATATTGTGAGAGTGTTGTATACATATAAAATACAAAAATCAATTGCATTTCTATATATCACTTTTAAAGGGTCCTTTTCACAGGAGATAAGTGAAAGCAGAGGACACTGATAAGGAAAGATTGGGATACTGGTGGCCTAGACAAAGGAGGAAATAACATTATTATTAACTGTTTGGAATATATCGCAGTGGGCTCACTTAACAGGTATTTTGGGTTAAGTGTATTAGCAGAAGGAGCCTGAATGGTACTAATTTTTTGCTGGATTAGTTATCTGAAACCTGACTCAATTATCAACAATAGAAATGATTTATTACATATATTAGATAGTACTCTGCTAACTTTTCCTAACAATATCCATTATGGAGAACAAGTTAACCCATCACTGAAACCTTGAAAAATTCTTTAATAGGGAAGAATGCAGGTTGGAACCAGAATTGTATGACCATGATAATGTCATACTGCTATTAGATATACACATGGAGATGTCAAGTAATAATGCTAAGAGTTAACATTTATTGAGCATATGCACTGGTGCCATGGTTGTCTGCATGACAACCATATGAGGAATATACTATTATAATTCATCTTTGACATAGGAAGAAGCTGAGGCACAGAGTTAAGCAAATGACTGAACATATGAGTCTGAACACCAGAGGAGCTGACATGTCTGGAGGTGTAAACATGAATGTCATCAGCTACAGACAGCTGTGCACTTTATGAGGTATCCTATAAGAGGTGTTAATACAAAGGACTAGGCACTGAGCCCTAGTGTGCTCTGATACCTAGAAGCTTCTCAGAAAAACTGGAGATATGGAGGGCCATGGCATGGGTTATAGGTATTTAGTCAGTGAAAATAGAATGTAACAACTATGACATCTTGTTAACAACCTATACATCCACTAATTTTTCTTAATGCTAAATTGCCACACTGGCTATCTTCTTTTCTAAAATTAGAACAAGAAAATGTGCAAATTATTCAGTTTTCAGATATTCAATTTTCACTCAAAAAATTTCTTTAATGTTTGAGAAAAATTTTTTTCTTGAAGTACTTTGTGCATTTAAACTCACAACCAGACCAAAGGCTCCCAATCCTTGCACATCCCACAGTGTGAGTGGGAGAAACAGAATCACCTCTCTTCAAAGCAAAGGTAAGGATAGAACAGTTAATTTGTGCAGTGTCAATCATACTTTTTCTATTACTTCATTATAAAAGTTCTTTTCTCATTTTAATTAATTTTAAATTGCATTTGAAATAGTGACAATTTGTTTATTCTTGTTTTCACAGATGATATAAATAAAGAAGTAGTGCTAAGTTAAGAACCCAAAAATATTCATTAATTCATTCATTCACTCAAAAAATATTTTGGGTACTCTCTGGGTGCCAGACACAGTGCACATGCTAAACACACACTGACAGACAGAACAGACAAGTTTTCTTTTTCAGAAACTAACTAAAATATGCTTTATTCACTGCTATGTATTGATATTGACTTACAATCAATTTATTTATTTTTTTCTATATTTTATTTTTTTAAGTTATTTAGGTTACATAAATGTTACACAAAAAATATAGGGATTCCCACATGCTCTGCTCCCCACACCACCCACATATATCCACATCAACAACACCCCCCATAAGTGTAGTACATTCACTGCAATAGATAAACACATTTTGGAGCCTTGCCACTAAGCATGAACTATAGTTTACATTGTAGTTCACACTCTCTCCCACACAATTCTGCAGGTCATGGCAAGATATAATGGCCTGTATGTGTCATTGCAATGACACAAGTTTTGTCCTCACAGAAACTCAATTATGAGGAGGAGGCAGATGATAAACAAGTAAAATATCACATCCTGTAATATAATACCTGGGAGGGATACATGTTATTTTAGTGGCATCCCAAATTTTCTCCCTCAGTGAAGGGCCTCTCTTTACAATGACAACAGTGTACATAAAATCTTTGAAAATTTTCCATGAGGTCATTATATATGAAAAACACATTTCATTTCAGTTTCATTTGATAGTTTTTTTACACTGCCTTGTCAGGTTTTGGATCTTAATATAATTTCACAGCTGACAATAGAACAAAAAGACAATTCGTGCTTGTGAGAACATGAACATTTCACATTGTGGAGGTGTGATGAACTAAACAGTACTTTCAGTGACTTCCAAGGTGAGGTGTGAGGGTTGAGACACCATGAGGAAAAGATGGGAGATATTCCTCTCCTTATCTGCTCTTTGCATCCTCCCTTGTAGATTATGACAAAATTGAAACCTCTCTTTTTTCATCTTGCAACTTTTAAGAAACCCAGTGGAATTTTTTCTTCATGGCCTTTTGAGAATGCATAGTAAGGTACTTTATTAAAACTTCAGCTGAATATAAATGTTTCCTCTATTTGTCTTCTTTCCCACTCAATTTAAGGAGGTAGTTAGGCTCTGCAAGGCAGAAGATGCAAAAAATGCATGTCTCTACAGGTCTGTTTCAAAATCAACTCATTGAAGTGGTGTCATTGAGTGAACTGGAGGCTGAAGGGAAGGTGCATTGGAGTGGGAAAGGAGAGTCCTACACATTGGGAAGGGATGGGGCCATGCATGTTAATACTGGCCTGGAGTAGGTGGCAAAAATTCTGAGAAAATGGTGGACCTAGGGAGCCAAATCCCCTAATGGTGCTTCCAGTCTTGTCAAGCTGCTTGTGCTCAAGCAGGGCATGGAAACAGCAGAGCCAATGCTTCAGAAAAATCACTTAGGCTTGGACAAAGTGTGTGCTGAAGCTCTTCTCCAATTCCTTGGTACTTCGTTATATCCTGGAGATAATTGCAGAACTATAGGCAGTGGGGGAACCCTAAAGAGAATTAATGTTATGTTTTCCTTCATTTGGTAAGCAGGTAACTCCAACATGTAGTTTCACTTATTTAAAGTCATATCATGCATGAAAGTCTTTATTGCACATGTAATTTTATGCACAGATTTACATGTAGAAATATTTATCTTTAATTCATCCATTTAGTTAATAAAGGTATACTGTATAATGACTACAGGTAAGATGCTATGCCAGAGACTCTGGAAAAGAAATGACTAGAAGGTCCCTCAATTTTTGGAGTAAAAAAGGGCCTGGTTAAAAAGTGTTTTGTTTATATTTTGCTTTGTAGCAAATAAACCCCAAATATTGAGGCTAAAAACAACAAGCATTTACAGCACCCATGACTTTTAAGATCAGCAGTTTGAGAGTCTTCTGGTCTCATACAGGCTCAGCTGCACTCAACTGAACTTCCTCATGTATCTGCAGTCTGCTGCCAGGTCAGCTGCTGGCCAGCTGACCTAAAATAAACCCAACTGCAACAGCTGCACGCTTATTCTGTATGGTCTCTATCATCAAGCAAGCCAGTCAGGATTCATTTGCATGGATTTTCAGTCCTCAAAAAGCAAGAATAGGGCAACTTCAAAGTACAAATATTTGCAATTCTCTGCTTTTATCTCATTTGCTACTGTACCAATGACTACAGCAATCATAATATTGGTCCAATTCAAGAGGTGAAGAAAGTCTCTTCTGCTCTTGATGAAAGTACCTAAAAAGTCACATTAGAAGGCATAGATACAGAGAGAGGAAGAATGTGTGGCCATTTGTTTTGCAAATAACTATAACAAGTAATATGATTGAGTGACCTCCATACAATGTAAAGTGTTTGTTCATTGCAATGGGATATGTAACAGAGTGGGAAATTCTACAAAAAGTAAGGTCAGGAAGATTTCTACCAGGAAATCGTGTTCTAACCAAATTTATAACTAAAAATTGATGTTTAGGAGGTGGAAAATGGCACAGGACATTCTGGAAACCTTAATTATTCCCCTGAGGCGATATTGTTAAGTGAAGTGTGTCATGGTGCAAGAAAAGTCTGAAGAGGAAGGATGGGCCACAGTGGTATTTTTCTATATCCATGAACAAGCACAGATCTTTTTTTGTTTTCCAACCACTTATCATGTTCCATCCTCTGGAGTCATACAAATCAAGCCACTCTCTCCCCCAGGTAACAGATTGTATTGTGTCTTTTTTGTCAGGTGCTTCCCTACTCACTACCTGCAACTTTCTTAAATCCATCCTCAAATGTTTTATTAAAACTTCAACTGAATGTATAACAGTTTGCTATTTCTCCTTTTCTAAATGACCTCCAGAACAAATACAGATGTTTGACTCAAGCAGAGAACAGTAATTTTTTTTTCACCAGTGAGTACTCCTAAAACTCCCTAACAGGTTGACCACAGATGTCCTAAGCTCAGTCTTTTTTGTGAAGACAATCATAACCCTGTTATAGAGGCCTGAAAGAGAAGTACATGGAGGGCTAAGGACATTCACCATAACATTTCTTGGGTCTCAGGGTGAGTATGATGAAATAACAGTGGCACCTCCAGGTACCAGATCACACAATCCCATTCTTCTAGATGTAAATGAATGATGTGTCCTTTGGAGAAGTTACCACACATTTGTTGAACCTAGTCTGCATCAGACCCTGTCATAATTTCTAGAACTGTAAAGGAGAGATAGAAGTGATCTTTATCCCAAGTTGCTGCAGTCTACTTGGAGGAGAGAGGTTTGGGACTGAAAATCTCTCATGAAGACTGATGAGTTCTATGATGGGGAATAATTGCATACTCTGAATACATTAAGCAAGAAAATCTAGTTAGGACACACTCAGTAAGCTATGACCTAAGTGTAACAATAACAGCAATCATTCACATGGTTTTATCCTGTACCAGCCACTCACAGTTCACATTGAACTATATATCAACATATATAGTTGATATATTTCAGCAAATATATATATATGTTGATATACATATATCAACATATTTCATCCCAATGACAACAGTATGAGATGGACAAAATTCTCCGTATTTTACAGATGAGGGAAGTAAAGCATAGAGAGCTCAACTGGACTGTCCAAAATTACGTGACCAGTAAGGGATGGAGTTGGGCCCCAAATACAGGAGCCTGGCTAGGATCAACTCTCTTAAACATTATGTATCTCTGAGGTAACATGGGCCAGAGGAAGGGAGCAGAAAGAAAGTCTTCAAGTCAGATGGAACAGCCTGTGTGAAATTTCAGAGACAAAGGGAACTGAGAGCTGTTCTGAGTGGACATTTGTGACCAGGGCTGAAGAAAAATGTTTCAACCAAAGTCAAATGAAATGTTTGGGAGACAGGAACAGCCCATCATAGTTATAATTCCCTGCACCCCCGTCACTCTACCCCAATGGATGGCCACCTCTTTGAGAGCAGGGAGAAGTTTCTATTTTTTAATTATTAAATCTCTTTCTCCTGACAGCCAATTCCCTGCTTCAACAATTGTTTAATGTTTCATGTTGCCATTTTTAGGATCAAGCATGGCCCATGGAACTGAGCTATGTCATTGGTGATGTCACACAAGGGTTACTGGAAGTCTTGGCATTTATTCAGATCTGAACAGTTCTTCCATGAAGTTGGCAATCTGAGATCTGACTTTGGGAGAGCAAATTTGGTTACCAACTGATGGATATTAAAGACTAAATTAAGATCAGCAACTGGGGAAACGTTGGGACATCACCTACAACAAGTAGGTGAGATAAACATCCTTTAAAGGTTGTTCTTGGTTCACATTCATCCAGACAAGATGAAGAGGCCTTTCTTTAAGCTTTAGGGAAGGATGGAAGTAAAATTGTCTGATTGATGGGAGCTGGATTGTGAGGGGTCTGATTTCTCCTGGGACAGATTTCCTCTGATTTCTCTTGGACCTGATTTTCCCTGGGCAAAAAAAATAAATAAAAAATAAAAAGATTGGAGTGAATGTATGAAGCTCACTGAGACATTCACTGAAAAAGTTCTTCTTATCAAGGAGGAGACTATTACCCTATGAATGAATAAATGAAGGGTAAATGAAAGAGCAAACACAGGAACACTTTGAGTCTGAGGGGCTTTCCAGAACAGGTATAGACAAGTTACACAATTATCAGGACTGTAATTTAATTATCTTATATACATGGAAAAGAAGGAAATAAGTAGGCAACTGGGCAGTCTTGTGTGGGCCTGTGAAATAGTGATTAGGGAGATTTGTACTTCATTTTTATTACATTTTCTAATCAAATTGAACACATTTTTTATTACAAAAGTTGTAAATTAACAAAGCAATCATGTACCACGTATAGGATTCCCATAAAATTCTCCATCAACCATATCTTGCATTCTTGTGGAACGTTTTTTTATAATTGATAAAAGTATTCAAATAATAATTCTAGCAATAGTCCATAACTTACATTAGGTATATTTTTCCCATAAATTGCCCCAAGGTTAATACCATGTATTAGTATTTTACATTATTATAGTGCATGAAGGAATGTTCTCATACATTTACTGGTAATTATGGTACATAATCTACCTCAGTGTTCACAGTATTATACAGTCCCATGTCTTATAAAATTCATCCAAAGTTTAAACTCAGTGACTCTGTTTCATCACAGAGTTGTGCTTTCCTCCCCTCAGTCAATTTCAGAACAGCTCTTTACTTCAAAAAAACATGTTCCCAAACCCCTTATAATCCCCTATTTTTTACCCTTGACATTGATATAATATCTTTGTGGCCCCTGACACTACATTAAAATATTACTATCTATAGTCCATAAGTGACATTAGTTGTATTTTCTCATGTATTACCATATTAACACCTTGTAATAGTTACATACATTTATTCTAGTTCATAGAAGAATATTCTTCTTTTTGTGCTATTATCCATAATCCTTATCCACCACCAAGCTCACTATATTATACAATCCCAAAATTCTCCTTTAGGTGTCTTTCTATTGACTTCTACATCCTTAGACTACCCCTTTTAGCTATGATCACATTTACAGATCAGCAAAGTGAGTTGTATTTCTTGTAATCTGGTAATATCAACTCTATCAATTTTCAAACATTTGCAATCAATCTTATTAAAAATTCTAAAAACATTAAGCATCAGCTCCCCTTTACCAACCCTTGTTCTATCTAATAGTGACCTGTACTCTAGAGTTTTAATCCATGAGTTTATACATTGTATTTATTTCATATTATTGAAACCATACAATATCTATTCTTTTGTGTTTGGCTTATTTCACTCAACATAATGACCTCAGGTTCATCCATGTTGTCATATGCATCCCTATTTCATTTCTTCTTACAGCTGAATAGTATTCCATTGTAGGTATATACCACATTATGTTTTTTCATTCATCAATTGATGGATACTTGGGTCATTTCCATATTTTAGCAATTGTGAACAATGGTGCTGTGAACATTGGTGTGCAAATGTCAGTTGACATTTTAGCATTCAATTCTTCTGAGTATATTCCTTTGGAATTTCATACAGAGGTTCTGAATTTAGCTTCTTGGTGTATAACCAAACTGTCTTCCACAGAGGCTGCATCATTCTACATCCCCATCAAAAATGAATGACTATTCCTACTTCTCCACATCCTCTCCAGCACATGTAGTTTTCAGAGTTTTTAAATAATGGTCTTTCTATAAGGTGTGAAATCTTAGTTTAATCAGCATTTCCCTAACACCTAATGATGCTGACCATTTCTTCACGTGCTTTTTGGCCACTTGTATTTTCTCTTTGGAAAAAAATGTGAAGTCTTTTGCCCATTTTTTAATTGAGTTGCTTCATTTTTATTATTTAGTTGCATGATCTCTTTATATACCCTGGAGATCAAATGCTTATCTGATATATTGTTTCCAAATATTTTTTCCCATTGAGTAGGCTGCCTCTTCACTGTCTGGACAAAGCCAGTTTTAGAAAAAAATATTTAAGTATGAGGAAGTTCTATTCATTTAATTTTTTCTTTCATTGCTTGGGCTTTGTGTGCAATGCTTAAGAAAACACCACTTGCAACAAAATCTTGAAGACATTTCCCTACATTATTTTCTAGGCATTTTATGATTCTAGTTTTTATATGTAGTTCTTTGGTGCATTTTGAATTGATTTTTGTATAAGATATGAGATAGGGGTCCTCTTTCTTTCTTTCGGATATGGATATTCAGGTCTCCAGTACCATTTGTTAAATAGACTGATCCAGTTGGATGGACATAAGAGCCTTGACAAAAATCACCTGACCATAGATATGAGGGTCTTTTTGTGAACTCCATGTCTATCATTAAGCCAGTATCATGCTGTTTTAAACACAGTAGCTAATAATATGATTTGTCAGGACCTGAGAGTCCTCCAATTTTATTCTTATTTTTAAGATATTTCTGGCTATATAGGAACATTTACCTTTCCAAATAAATGTGATAATTGGCTTTTTCAGTTCTGCAAAAAGGCTTTTGGAATTTTTATTGGGATTGCATTGAATCCGTAAATCAATTTGGATGAAGTGATATCATAACAAAATTTAGTCTACCAATACATGACCAGGGATTTCCCTTCCATATTTTTAGTTCATCTTCAATTTCTTTAAGCAAAGTTATATAGTATTCTGAAAACAGGGCCTCTATCTGCTTAGTTGAGATTCTTCCTAAAAATTTGATTCTTTTTACTGCTATTGAAAATGTATTTTTTCCTTACTTCCTCCTCAGATTGCTCATTAATATTGTGTAGAAACACCATCAATATTTGCATTAATATACTATCCTGTCACTTTGCTTAACTTCTTTATTAGCTCTAGTAGTTTTGTTTTAGTTTTTTGGGACTTTCTAGATATAGGATATCATCAGCAAATAGTGAATGTTTAACGTCTTCCTTTCCAGTTTGGATGCTTTTATATCATTTCCTTGCCAAATTTCTGTCTTGATAAAAACACACAAAAGGTAGGAATAGAAGGAAGGTTTCTCAACATGGTAAAGTGCATATATGAAAAACCCACAGCTAACATTTTACTCAGTGGTGAAAGACTGAAAAATTTCTTGCTGAGATTGGGAACAAGACAAGGATGCCTACCATCACCACTGTTATTCAATATTGTGCTGAGGGTTCTGGCTGGAGCAATTAAGCAAGAAAATGGAAAAAAGTCATCTAAATAGGAAAAGAAAGAAGTACAAACTTTTCTCTTCACTGGTGATATGATCCTATATCTAGGAAATCCTTAAAAATCCACAAAAAACCTTCTAAAACTAATAGACAGGTTTAACAAAGTGGTGATACAAGATTAATATCCAAAATCAGTCCTGTTTCTATACACTACTGTTGAGCATCCTGAGGAAAAAGTCAGAAAAAATTACATTTATATTAGCGACTAAAAGAATTAAATATTTAAGAATGAACTTAACCAAGTACATAAAGAACCTGTGTTAAGAAAACTACAAAACATTGCTAAAAGAAACCAAAGAAGATGTAAATCAATGGAAGGATATTCTGTGTTCATGGATTGGAGGACTAAATATCAAGGTGACAATTCTACCTAAACTTATTCAATGCAATAAAACCCCACAATCTTTTTCTGAATAAATGGAAAAGACAATTATCAAATTGATTTGGAAAGGTAAGGAGACCCCAAAATCCAAAAATGTTTTAAAATGAACAAAGTTATAGGACTCTCACTTCCTGACTTTAAATCATTTTACTTAGGTACAGTGATAAAACCAAGATAGTACTGGCAAAAAGATATGCATATTGACCAATTGAACCAAACTCACAACTCTGAAATATACCCACACATCTATGGTCAAGTGATTGTTGAAAAGACTTTCAAGATCCTTCCCCCAGTGGGGCCAGAATAATCTATTCGGTAAATTGTGCTGGGAAAACTGGATATCCATATCCAAAGGAATAAAGAGGGCCCCTATTTCATACCTTATACAAAAATTAACTTGAAATGGATCAAGGACTAAATATAAAAGTGAGAATCATAGAACTCCTAGATGAAAATATAAGGAAACATCTTCAAGATCTTGTAGTAGGTGATGGTTTCTTAAACCTTACACCCAAAGCACAAACAATGGAAGAAAAAAGTAAATAATTGGCACCTCCTCAAAATTAAACACTTTTGTTATCAAAAGACTTTGTCAAGAAGGTAAAAATGCAGCCTACACAAAGGGAGAAAATATTTGGAAACCACCTATCATTTAGGAGTTTGGCATCCATGTTACATAAGGAAATCACATAACTCAATGACAAAAAGACAACCCAATTTAAAAATGGGCAAAATACTTGAATGAACATTTTTTCCAAAGAGGAAATATTAATAGACAAAAGTACATGAAAAATATTCAATATCACTAGCTTTTAGGGAAATGCTGATCAAAACTACAATGAGGTACCATTTCACATCTTATAGAATGGCCATTATATAAAAGCAGAAAACTACACATGCTGGAGGGAATGTAGAGAAATAGGAACACTCATTCACTCTTGGTGAGCATGTAAAATGGTATAGCCTCTGTGGAAGAAAATTAGATGGTATTTTGAGAAACTAAATACAGAACTTCAATGTGATCCAGAAATCCTGCTACTAGGAATATATTCAGAAGAACAGAAAGCAAGGGCCAGAATTGATATTTGCACACACCGATGTTCATAGAAGCATTATTCATAATTTTTAAATTTTTGAAACAGCCCAAGTGTCCATAAATTGGTGAATGGATAAATAAAATGTGATATATACATACAATGGAATACTATTCAGTTGTTAGAAGAAATGAAATCAGGATGCTTGTTACAACATGGGTGAAGATTCAGGAGAGTACAGTGAGTGAAATAAGCCAGACAAAAAAGGACAAATATTGTATAGTCTCACCAATATGAAATAAATAGGATGAACAAACTCACAGAGATAAACTCTAGAGTATATGTTACTACGAAATTAAATGTGTGTTGCGATTGGGAACTGAAGCTTTTTGTGTTTAGAATTTTTAATAAGGTCTGCAGTAAAATTGTGGAAATTAATTGAGTTGATGGTAACACATTATAGTGTATAACTAACATTGCTGATTTATAAATGTTGCTGAAAGGGGTAGCCTATAGATGTAGATGTCAATTGAATGTTAGCTAGAGAAATGTCAATTGAAAACTAGCAAGCTAGAGAATAATCTAGGGACTATAACATAGACATATTGGTGGTGAATGAAGATTGTGGTTAATAGTATAAATATAAGTGTGTTCAATTACAGTGTTAAGAATATGGTGATACAAAGGAATATTACAACAAATGTAAATTATGGATGATAGTCAACCGTAATATTGTAATATTTTTGCAGCAATCTCAAAGAAAGTAAGTCAATTCGAAGGGACAAAATGGGGGATATGGGAATATGGTATTTTTCCTTTCGGAGTAATTAAAATGTTATAAAATTGACCGAGGTGATGACAGCACAGCACAGTGAAAATTAGAGGCACTGAGTGTACACTTTGAAAGGATTTTACAAAGAATGGGACTATGAATCCTGTGGTGGAAGATGGACTGGAGTTAACAGAAAAATGTGAAAATATTCTCTCATGAACTATTGTATATAACACTAATACAGGTTGTTAATCAGTTGGTTTGAGGGAAAATAAGCCAAATTTAAGATATGGGTCAATGTCAGTAATAATATTTTGACAATGCTTTTTCATAGTTTTTTTTTTTTAAGTTTGTTTTAAAGATACTTAGATTACATAAATGTAATACAAAAAATATAGGGATTCCCATATGCCCCACCTTCCACATATCCCACAATCCCCCACATAAACATCCTTCATTAGTGTGGCACATTAATTGCAATTAATAAATGCATCCTGGGGCTTTGCCATTAAGCATGGACCATAGTTCATATTGTAGACCACACTCTCTCCCATGTAGTTCTGTATGTTATATGATGGTATAAAATGGCCTATATCTGTCATTGCAATGTCACTCAGGACAATCCCCAAGTCCCAATAAAGCCCCTGTATTACAACTGCTTTTCCCTCTCCCTGGTCTCAGACCCTCTAGTGGCCACTGGCCTCACATCAATGTTGTAATTTCAACCATTGCTTGAATCACAATATATCCATAGTAAAATACAAGTAAGTCCACTCTAGTCCATAGCTCTTCTGTCCACCTTGAAGAGTCTGGGATGGTGATGTCCACTCCACCTCCAATTGAGAGGGGTTTTATATACCATGGGGATGATGGAAGGGATTATACTTCCTGCAGGTGCAGACTGTCTCCATTCTTTGGGAGATCCATTGTCCATCATCATCTCCCCACCAGGTGTCCTGGGTGAGCCCAATGAACTGTAGAGTAGGAGTTGCTGCTCTACCAAGGTTCTGTGCCCACCTGGCATATGGAAATCCCAAAGACTCAAGTTTATGGTTGTACACCTACAAAGTCCAGCACCAGGTATAAGTTTGAACAGAAGGGAGAGAGGAGCCATGTGCAGGGAAGACATATTTGAGTCCAACTTTTTCACTCTCAGGAGCACAAACTCCAAAGTGTGGCCCACTGGCAAGGCACCAATCTCCAGAGCTATCTGCCCTGACATAGGACATGAGTGTCTCCAGGGCTCTCACAATTTGGGGTTGTATCCACTTTGGAATTCTATAAGATCCTTCTGAGATGAGATATGAATAAGTGTTACCTCTGGGATGACCTCCTGATGTATTTTGAAGTTTCATAGCCATATAACCTCGTTTTTCTTTACCTTTTCCCCCTTTAATTCAAGATCTTTTTCCAGTTGCATTGTCAGTGGGCACTTGGTAGCAATCCTTCGGTGCCAGGGAGGCTCATCCCCGGGAGTCATGTCCCATGCTGGGAGAAAGGTAATGCAGTCATATACTGAGTTTGGCTTAGAGAGAGGCCACATATGAGCAACAAGGAGTCTTTCAGGAGGCAACTTTTAGGCACCCCATAACAATAGGCTAAGTTTCAATTTCAAGAGCAAAGACCCATAAGGCTAATCATCAATATAAAGCACCTACCAATGGATCATACTCCTTCACCAGTCACTGCACCTGCGGTTGGGGGACTGTTGCTGCTCCCTTGGAGAATGTGGCAGAGCTCTCCAGGAAGGGAATTCAGTATTCTCTCATTTATTTAGTGATTCTCCATCCATTGTGACCATGCCCCATGAACATTTGAACATTTTTATATACCTTATATTTATGCTCAGGAAAACTTCCTCCCATGCATCCCCCATCCATGATGATGCCCCATACCAATGATACTCCCCCACCCCAGTTGTAACCCGTCTGTGATCCAAAGCTTTTTCAATGATGAAGCCTTTACAACTGCTGAATACAATTAATAAGAAAATGAAATAATAATAAGTTTAAGTGTAAGAGATATAATATATATATATATATATATATATATATATATATATATATATA
>JAQZBX010055530.1:0-18351 GCA_029593785.1 Cabassous unicinctus | reverse complement strand
GATAGGAGCCTAATATCTAGCATATATAAAGAAATCGCACATGGCAAAAATAAAAAAAACAAACAAACAACCGATTTAAAAAATGGGCAAGTGACCAGAAAAGACACTCTGCAAGGAAGTAATACAAATCTCTAAAAAGCACATGAAAAGATGCTCAACATCACTAGCTATTAGGGAAATGAAAATCAAAACTACAATGAGATACCATCTTACACCCATTAGAATGCTGGCTATTAAAAGAAAAAAAAGAGAACTGTAAGTGTTGAAGTGGGTGTGGAAGAATGGGAACCCCCATCCACTGCTGGTGGTAATGTAGAATGGTCCAGCCATTTTAGAGGACAATTCGTTGGTTTTTCAAAAAACAAATTATAGAACTACCATATGATCCAGCTATTCCACTGCTGGGTATAAACCCAGAAGAATTGAAAGCAAAGACACGAACAAATATATGCACACCAATGTTCAAAGCAGCATTAATCACTATTGCCAGAAGTTGGAATCAACTCAAATGTATATCAACAGATGAATCAATTAAAAAAATATGATACATACCTACAGTGGAATATTACTCAGCTATAAAAAGGAATACAGAGCCAACACATGGGATAACATGGATGAATTTTGAGTAATTTATGTTGAGTGAAGCAAGCCAGGCATTGAAGGATGAACAGTATATGACCTCACTGATATGAATTAAGCAAGTTGAGCAGACTCAGAGAACTATTATCTGGAAGATTGGT
Organism: Cabassous unicinctus; assembly: GCA_029593785.1. Classification (NCBI taxonomy): domain Eukaryota; kingdom Metazoa; phylum Chordata; class Mammalia; order Cingulata; family Chlamyphoridae; genus Cabassous; species Cabassous unicinctus. The sequence continues at coordinate 17,611 of JAQZBX010055530.1, read as the reverse complement.
TTACAGGAAATAGAGTGAAGGAAATAGCCAAAACCTATATGGACATAATCTATGGTAAGGTGAAAATGTGTAGTTGTGTACTGAAGGGATACGACAGGAGATTAGTGATATTATTGGATTGGGTGGTGCAGATTTGACAGGTGGTTAGATTGGGGAGGGTGGGTTGGAAGGTCCAGGGAACTGAGGTGTGGGGTCATGAGAGGGACCAGGTGAACATTGTGGATTTGTGAGTATGTGGTTGAAAATACAAAGTTGGGAATGTTCTTATGGCAATATAACAAGGAAGGGTTACTGGTTTAGGCTGTTGGTTGGGAGGCATTTGGGATAGGGCACATCTGGAGCAGGTTTCTAGGGAGTGTGTGAGTTATCATTTTGTCATAATGTGTTGTGTGAGTGGGTGGAAACCCACATAATGAGTGGGATGGAATTGGATCCCATATTTTGGAGGACTGATTTGTTCACAAATAGAGAGGTGGGAGTATCTCGAGATCATGGGTGGTTCCTAATAGGGGAGGACAAACCGGTGTGTCAAGACTCAGTGTTGTTGCATGTAACCATGAATCTTGTCATCCAAGGCGTGAAGCTAGGGGGACACCATGGTTCCTGAGGGGAGGGTAAGGGAGAAATAAAATAGATCAAACAGGGGGGATTTAGTGGGCAATGGAAGTGTTCTACATGGTCTTACAATGATGGACACAGGCCATCTTAAATATTATCAGAAGTTATAAAAATTTACTATCTAAAATGTAAACCATAATGTAAACCATTGACCATATTTAGTAGCTATGTTTTACTATTTGCATATCATTAATTACAAAGCTACCATCCACATATAAAAACATATTAATATGGAAAGGAGAAAAAGGAGATGATGTTGGCTATGTGAGAGTCCCCTGTGTTCTGTTTGTGACTTTACTGTGACCTAAAACTTTTTTGAAAACAAAATGAAAAATAGTAAGACCCTGGGGAATAAATAGAAGAAAATGCCACTGTACAGACAGGACACCAGATATTACAGTGATGAAAGTCAAAATGCCAAAAAATTTTTTAAAAAATATTTTTAATTATTATTTTTAAAATAAATTTATTCACTCTTCCATCCATTTTTAAAAAAAAAGATTTATTTATTTACTTGATCCATTTTAAACCCCCCCTTCCCCATTTTGCTGTTTTTTTGTGTGTGTTCATTCGCTGGGCAATTAATTCTCTGTGTCTGTTTCATCTCTTCTCATCCTCCTCCTCCAGTCTTCACCAGGATTCGATCCTGGAGACCTCCAATGTAGGAGAGAGATGTTATGCCATCTGTGCCACCTCTGCTCCTAGTTTTTGGAGCTTTCAGAATATCTCATCTTGTCTCTCTCCTTTTACATCATCATCTTGCTGCATGGCGGCTCCGCGGCTCACCGGCATACATAGCCTGGTGGCTCCCGGGGCCTGGCAGCTCACGAGCACACAGAGCTTGGCAGCCCATGTGCCTTCTATATATAAATTTTATTTTACCAGGAGGTCCCGGGGAGCGAACCCAGATCCCTCCATATGGCAGACAGATGCCCAACCATTTGAGCCACATCCGTCCCCGTCACTCTAATTATTTTTAATCTAGTCTTTTATTTTTAGTTTTTAAAATTTTTTTAATATATTTTATGTCTTGTATTTAAACTTATAATTATGATTTCATTTTCTACTTACCATATTTGGCTATTCTAATGATTTCATTTTTGAAGAAGCTTTGGATCACAGAAGAAAACTGGGGCAGGAGAGGATCATTTCTCTGGGTGTCAGTGATGGAGTACACGTGGGAGGAAGATCACCTGGACATATATATAAGGTATATAACTATGTTCAAATGATCATGGGGCATTGTCAGAGGTGGTGGAGACTTACAGAATAACTGGGAGAATATTGAATTCCCATCCAGGAGAGATCTGCTACATTCTCTAATTGAGCAGCAACAGTTCCCCAACTGGAGGGAAAATGACTGGCAAAGAAGGCTGATCCATTGATGGGCACTTGATATTGAGGACTATGCTTATGAGCCTTTGCTCTTGAATTGAGACTGAGCCTAGTGTTGTGGGATGCCTAAGAGTTGCTCCCTGAGAGCCTCCTTATTGCTCAAATGTGGCATCTCTCTAAGCCAAACTCAGCATATTAATGCATTACCTTCCCCCCAGCATGGGGCATGACTCCCAGAGATGAGCCTCCCTGGCACCAAGGGATTGCTACCAAGCACCAACTAGCAATGCAACTGGAAAAAGACTTCAAATAAAAGGGGAAAATTTATAGACAAATGAGTTTATGTAGCTAAGAGACTTCAATGTGAGTCGGGAGGTCATCCCAGAGATAACACTTATGCACATCTCAGCAGGATCTCATAGACTGTGAAAGTGGATACTAAGCCAAGCAGTTGGGCTCCTGAGGGCTCTGGAGACACCCAGGTCCTACAGACAGGGCAGATAGCTCGAGTTTGTTGCCTTACCAGTGGACCCTACTTTGAAGTTTATGCTCTTGACTGTTTCAGAGTTGGACTCAATTATGTCTTCCTTACTCATGACCCATCTGTCCATTCTATATAAACCTATACTTGGCGCTGGAGTTTGTAGGTGTATGCCCAAGAGACAGGAGTCTTTGGGCTGTCCATGTGCCAGCTGGGCTTGGAACCTCTGTAGAGTTGCAACACCTACTCTACAACTCATTGGTCTCACCCAGGATGAATAACAAGGTGATGATGGTGGACAATGACCATCCCAAGGAACAGAAAGTGTCTGAAACTGCAAGTAAGATAGCCTTATCTATCTTCCCCATGGGATATAAGCCCCTCTCATATGGAGGTGGAGTGGACATCACCATTCCAGAAATCTCAGGATTGGGAAAGAACTATTGACTAGAGTAGACTTACTGTTATTCTAATATAGACATATTATGATTCTAGCAATGGAAAAAATTACAACATTGGTGTGGACTCAGTGGCCACTGGAAGCTCTGGGGACAGAGAGAAGGAGAAAAAGGTGTAATATGCAGGCTTTTTTGGGACTTGAGAATCATCCTGAATTATACTGCAATGACAGATATAGGCCATTTCATATCATCACATATCATGCAGAACTGTGTGGGAGAGAGTGTAAACTACAGTGTGAACTATAGTCCATGCTTAATGGCAAAACCTCAGGATGTATTTATCCTTTGCAATGAATGTGCCACCCTAATGAAGGATGTTTATGTGGGAGGGTGTGAGAGTTGTGGGGAGTGGGGCATATAGGAATCCGTATATTTTTGTATAACATTTATGTAATCTAAGTAAAATATAAAATCTATTAAAAAATAAAAAAATATATTTTAAAAAGTGTGTTAGAATTACCTAGGGATATTGTTAGAATTTTACTGTACTCAAACTGTGATCCCAAATTAAGGGAAACACACTCTTAGTAGCAAGAACACAGAGCACTTGAATCCAGTCTATTTCTGGATAAGAGACAAAGTAACATAATGTTACATTTTCCAAGTAAGATTCTTCTGTAAACCTACACTTAACTAATTAAATAACTTTAAAAAAATAAATCTCTCAGGTAAATCTATAGCACAGGGTTGTCACACTTTGACATCAATGATTTTAGGTATTTTTAGCAGTTTGTTTTAAAAATAATTAAAAACTGTCCTGGGACCAAATGCAGTTGGAAAATCACCTTTTTAAAAAGATTTTTGCCAGAAAGTGTAACAAAAATAGAAGGCATCTTAAGTTCCAATAAAACATATCTTGTGTAATTTATCCAAGCCTTAACACATACCCACATAAGAATTATGATTCATAACCTTATTTCACACATTCTTCATCCTTTATTAATACTAATAGAGTGCAGTATGCATTTTCCTTCCATTGGTGGTTTGACAAATATATGAAGCCTGCATGTTTGCAATCAATTTGATTTATGAACCACACAATTTCTTTACTGATACTTTCATTTCATATTTCTTAAATTTGCTTATCTCAAGTTTAGATATGTTTGAAAACACAAGTATAATTTACATGATGAAAAATATGAATTTTACACCCCATAGAAAAAATGAATAAATTGTTTGTAATCTTAGAATTTCCCCTTCTCCATGTAGTGTCACAAATTAGATGATTCTCCTTTGCTTCCTTCTACATATTATGTATGATCAATTTATCTCCCTTCAGTCACAATGTATTCCAAGAGATCAGGGATTATGTAGAGAGGGTAAAAAATCAGAAGACATGAAGGAATACAGATCACCTTCAAATTATCAAGTTGAAATTATTTGCTCATTACTCTTTACTGTATACTCATTTTATTTCATATCAAAAATCAAGCCACAGTCTCTGCTCTCAATATAGTTGTCTCAATGCCACAAATAAAACACACAAAGCCATGTAAAAACAGTACCTGATTCTATCAGAAGTCTTTACATATTGTCCTGGGTGACCAAGATGGAGAAATAATTTGTCTTGGGACATTGGGAAAGGTTCCTGTGGGGATAAACTATTGAGTAGGACCCTGAGTTTATTGAAGTTTCTGCAGGTCAATCTTTCAGGTTTAAAGATTTCTAAGCAGAGAAGGAACGTCTGACCATGTACCTATGAATTTAAACTGATTGTAAATAATCTTGACAGGATCAGGTAGTCACAAATGTCCTTAGGTATCAGGAGACATAAATGTTTCCAGAACTTAGCAGTGACCACATCAATGTGTCTTGGACCTCTGGTGGATATTTCAGGAAGTAGAATGGTGGCAGGATGACTAGATGGGAACAGGGGAGCAGAAAGCCCCTTTGTGAACATCAACAAGGCACCACTTAGGGGTTTTCTGTGAGATAACCTATAGCACATTTTATTATTAATTAATCATATATTATTAAATTGCCTAACATTGTCACTCACAACCTGAAACATATTCAGACTTATTATATTTGGAGAATAAATGCCAATATAAATGGAACATTTTTTAAAGACAAACAATAAAAACATGAAATTTCATTCAGACTTTAGTAAGATAGATGGATGAATGGATTGATAAATACTTAAAATAACTTCAATTATGTTCTGTCTAAATACATTACCTAAAGCAAGAAGATTTTTATATCATAACTGAGTGGAGAATGAATATTAAAAACACTGAAAATTTACTTCTGAAAGAACCTGTCAGAGTTAATAAATATGAAATTTTAAAAAACACCATCAGATTTATTAATGGAAAAACATGAATGGCATGCAGATATATACAAATTAATATTCATGAATAGAATGATCAGATTTAAATTTGCATACAAATTAAATTTTCTCCCATAGGTCATTCAATAAACATTGGTCATAAGCATTGCTTTGGGAGAATTACAAACATTCTAAAGAAAAATGTCTGAAAAACCAATACATTTATACTTGATATCAAATGTACAAAATATAACAGATTTGGGATTATTATTTTTTAAAATTAATAAAATAATATATATACAGTATTAAAATTGCTGTTCTGGGTTTGGGGGAGGGGTATGTTAGAGTTTTCTATATGGCTTTTATATTAATTTTGCATCTGTCCTGTAAGTTTGAAATTCTTTCAAAATAAAATGTTTTTTAAAGAAAATAATAAAATGTACATAATAAAAGACTACAAAAGGCAGCTTTTGAGTTAGTGATTCTTTCATAATTATTTCTTCAATATTTATGTAAGTCAAAAATTAGGCAAATTATGGGCACAAGTAGCTCCTGCCTCCAATCCTCCTTGCCCATTCCTAGTTCCACCATTGCTCAGGCAGCTGATCTGTGCCATGAGGGCACTGGAGACCATACCCAAAATGACTTTACATGAAGGATTGGAAGAGAAGGGTGTGACTTATTCCCGAGTTTCACTTCCAGCTGCAGACTCCACCCATCTCCTGTATGGAGCTCATACTTCCCACACAGTCACCCAGCTCACCGAAAACAGGACCTGACTATGGAACATTATAGTCAAATTGGTCACAATTTTTAGAATTGTGCATTTCAGTTTGCCTTCATGAGACACAAGTGCTTGACATGTGCCTTTGCTTTGGATTTGAAATGAAGAGAGAATCCAGCAAAAACCAGCAGATGATGACCATTGAAATGAAAGACAATTTAATTTAATCACCTAAATGTAATCTAATTCCCTTTCATTCGGCTTCACAAAGAAACAACATACCCTCTAATTTATCACCCTCCTATCCTTCCAACTCCTATCAGCCTTAAGCAACCAATAATCTACTCTTCCTCTATATACGTCTCCCTGTTGTGGACTTTCATATTAAAGGAATCATTAAGCATGTGGTCATTCATGCCTGGCTCCTTTTACTTAGTATACTATTTCCACAGTTCATCCATGCTGTAGCAAATATCAATACTTCATGCCTTTTCTTTTTCTTAAGTATTTTAATGATATATAAATATATATACTCAACACAAAATTTTCACATTCAACACTTGCATGTGTACAATTGTGTGATATTCATTACAATTGATTTTTTGTTGCCTTTAATCACCACCAAACATTTCCAAAATGCTTCCTGCATCTCAAACAGAAACTCTGTATACATTAAGCACTAACTTCTCATCCACTCTCTCTGAAATTGGTAACCTCTAATCAGCTTCCAATCTAAGGATTTGCTTATTGTATACATTTCATATATGTGAAATCATACTATATTTTCATTTTGTATTTGGACTATTTAAATCAGCATCTGTGTCTCAGTTCAGCAATATTGCAGCATGCATCAGAACTTCATCCCTCCTTACCATGGAACCAGTGGTGTGTGTACATACCACATGTTGTTTATCCATTTCTCTGTTGCTTGACACTTGGATTGCCTCTACCTTTGGGCTATTGTGAATAATGCTTATATCAACATTGCTTTTCACATACAGATTTTAATCCCTGTTTACTATATTTTGAGCATATCCTTAGGAGTAGAAATAAGAGGTGCATAATTTTCTTTTTTGTGTGTGTTGTGGTGCCACAGCATCCATCTGACTAAGCCACATCTCAACACTAAACTTTGGACTAGTTAATAAGCAGCTCTCCAGTCCTGGGGCACAAAGTACCCCAGAGCTCAAACCTGCATCTGAGGCCACCACAAATCCACACCCACACCCCATATTAATACCACAGCTTGTCCTAAATGATTAGCTAACCATCCAAAATGTCCTATATCACCCAGTCCCCTTTCATGCAGTTGCTTTAAACTAAACATCCTTGACTCCCACAGGAAATCTAACCTCCACCCCTGGGCCCCAATCAAAGTATAAGCTTCTATACTGGTCCTTCTTTGCCTGTTTGTGTGTGCCCTTCCTGTTGGTTGAGCCACCTGAGATGATTGTGCTTCCTGGCACAATCTCATAGCAGCCCTAACTCTCTGGGACCTGTGAGTAACAAACTACTTTGCTCATGCATTATGGACTCCATTTATCTTTAAAAAAAAAAAAACACAACAGTTTGTTGAGGTATATCATTCATACACGAACATGTATGTATAAGTGTTCAGTAAACATCATGATCTTAGAAACAAACATGCATAACATCATACAGGTCACCCACACATCATCCCCCCACAAACACCATGCATTGTTGTGAAACCTTTGTTAACAAATCATGAAAGAGAATCGTCAAAGTATTACTACTAACTATAGTCTGTATCTTCCTCTTCTATACATTTTTTAAGGATTTATTTATTTATTTATTTACTTTTACCCATTTTTACCCTCTCCCCCATATCTGTTGTTTCTGTGTCCATTCACTGGGCAACTCTCTGTGTCCATTTCCTACCCTCTCTTCTCATCCCTCTTCTGTCTTCACTGGGATTTGAGCCTCAGAATCTCTGATGTGGGAGAGAGGCATCTTACTGCCTGTGCTCCCTCACTTCCTGGTTTTCAGTGCATCTCATCTTGGCTCTCCTGTGTCAGTTTCCTGTTATGTCATCTTGCTGTGTGGCTTATGGGGCCTGGTGGCTCACCTGCACATGGGGCCTGGTGGCTCACCTACTCATGGGTCCTGGTGGTGCACCCACACATGGGGCCTGGCAGCTTACCCATTGCAGGGCCTGGTGGTTCACCTATGTACAGGGTCTGGTGGCTCACCCATTTGTGGGGCCTGGCTGTGAACCTGTGCATGGGGCCTAGTGGCCCACATGCCTTCAATATTTTTCTTTTTTTTTTAAATTTTAACTGGGAGGTCACAGGGGTTGAACCCAGGTCACACCATACGGGAAATGGATGCCCAACCACCCAATCCACATCTGTCCCCTTGCTATATCTCTTAAGGTTGACCAAAGACACCCAAAGTTACAGTCTTTTCCCATACAGGATGTTCATGTAATAAACCAGGCTTAGTTTATCACCAGCATTTTAAAACCAGACCTAGGGAGAAAAACTAGGTCAGGGGACACATGCATGGTTTCTAATATAGCGAATGTTTAGCCTACCTTGATTATCACAAAATCAGGTCAGTGAGAATATTTGCATTCCATTTATCTTTATTGTGTAACTGATCTCCACCCAGACCCAGATAGAAAATACACCCTACTTTGAAACAAGAATCACAGAGAGTAGTGTGTGTAGGTTAAAATTATGGGAAATGAAGCATAATCTTTTAGCTGCTCTCAGCTTACAAACTGGCTCTCTCAGAGAGCTAACACTACCTGGGTAGGTAGGGCTCAAGGCTTGCTGACTTAAATCCATTCTATTTTGTTCTGCTGCCTGTTTCCTCTGTGGGGTGTTGCCCAGAGTTCTCACCCCAAATCATTGGTCCTATAGAACTCTTTTTCCCCTAGCATCTGCTAACATCCAACCCTAAAACGGCAAGGGCATACAAATCCTGTGGTTTCCAATGCTTCCCCAATGGAAACAACTGGCATTGTGTGACACCAACACTGTATCATTGAACAACTGTTGCTACATAAGAGAAGAGATTGCCATCCCTCACCAGAAGCTGTGACTAGTGAGTGAATTGGCTGTGTTCAAAAGCCTGTGGGAAAAAAAGGGTGTGTGTGCTAGATCTCTCAGCACCTGGTCCACAGCAGCTGAGATACTGCCATGGGAAACTCCAAGCAGTGAGTCTGTGTACCATGTATATGGGTCTTAACACTACTAGCTTGGGGCACCCCGACAGCAGGAGGCATCATGGCACCCTGCAATCAAAAGAGTCTATAATCTTTATATTGCTACCTTCTCCACTGCTCTTGTTCTTTGTTCCCTGATCCCATGGGATAGAGAGTCTCTAACTCCTGGTGTGAGATAGCTAAAGAATGTGCAAAAAAAGGATCCTGAGTATATTGTGCCAGCACTCTCTAATAAACCAGAGTATGTTCCTAAGTTCCTTAAGAAATGTAAGACCCTAATGAAATGTTCATGGACCCTACTGAGTGCTGCTAATTATCAGCATGACAAAGACCCAAAGTTGGACTCCTACCATGTGAGGCTAAGACCAATGGTCCCACCAGTATCACACTAATTAAAAAAACTCCAAAACAAATTTTAAAAAAATCTCCAACCCAATTGAGATTGATTGAGAATTCCTAGAGGGAAACAGTTGCCTATGTGTTTATTCTATAGGAAACACATATGTTCCACATTACCACACATAACAGCAAACAGGACCCCAAATAGGGATCCCAAATTGAAAACTGAAACTGAAAATTTTATTTGACTCAAGATTCAAAAAATTTTAAAATATTTTGTTCAAGAGAAATAGGCAAAAAAGCAGTTAGGTTGCTGAGTGTTAAGTTTGGATCTTAATTGGCACTCTCCATTCAAGAAACTAAAGCAATTGACTGATATCACTAAAGATCATGAGCCCTTTCCCTATTTTATGAAATATTTATAACATAAGAAAGAAAGAAAAAAGACACACCTGCCATAGTCATTGTACCTGTCAAGACAGATGATTTAATGTGGACCAATTGTTATTTTAAAAGATTGGGATGATGCAATGAGTACATTTATTTGAGCATTCAGGTAAAAGAGACCCAGAGTTCATCTCCAAACCTAAGGAGGCATTCCCTTGACAACAAGTAGAAGACAATTTTCTTACAGGGAGACCCCACTCCTTAACTTACTGGGAACTTTCCAGCAACAGTCAAAATATCCATAAGGATGTAGACAGAGTAGAGCTATTGAAAGGGCAAGAGTGGGACTCATATGAAAGTCACAGATAATGGCTTATCAGGCTTAGTGTTCCACCCTACAAGGGGCCATATGGCCACTCTGCTGGAGGCCTTGTCTCCTTCTCTTGCATATCCAAGACCTTGTTCCAGACTTCCATGGAAAGTGTGAGAATTGGAAAAATTCTTATTGAACTTCTACTCCCAATGGTGCTTTAATTCATCACCTGCAATAAAATCAAGCTCTTGTCTCCATGTCAGATGGAACCCATATGGACCTGCCCCTGCCAATACAAGCAATAACACTACAGTATTGCCTGAAACAAGCTGCTGTGGGGATCTTCACTGTAATCCAAGAGCTCCTCAAAGAAGGAATCACTCTACCTACCACTGCTCAGACAATAGTCCTATTCTTTCTATTTTTACAGACTTTACAAATGAAGAGCAATTAATGATCAGTTTTACCAAGCTTAATACACAAATCATGGCCATAAAAACTCCTATTCCTACAATCATCTAATTAATAAAATATATACACAGGAGCACAGGTAATTGCTTTACTGTGACTTACTTGGCCAACATGCTTTATTCAGTATCAATAACAAGAAAAAATAAAATAAAAATTGAAAAAAAAAGGTCTTTAAAAGTATTTTTAAAAATCACAGCTCTGCTGACATTCAGGGGCCAACTGGCACATGGTCATCCCAAAAATTTAAGCCTCTTAGACACACACCTATCATATTTTTTAATTTAAAAATTTTTAAAGAATTTTTTAAAATCCAAAAACCTGATATTGGCACAAAATAAGTGCCATCTGATTAAAGGGTGACTTTGAAGGGGACCTCTTAGAAGACCTCACCACACTTACTCATCATTTATAGGAATAAGTTTGGTCAATAGCACCCCATATAATACAAGGGCCTTCAAATTCTGTCAAATCATGGACATCACTGGGTCCTCTGTGGGCAGACAGATTCATATCATCTTCAAACACAAGCCTCATACAGAGATAAAGACACACAGCTATTCTGCCCATTCATGTGCTAGAGGTAACACACCCAACATCTCACATTCTCTTTACATCCCAGATACAAAATCATATGTACATCTGTTTTCTTATGGAGAAAGTGCCTAATAAGTGCCTTAAAACTGGCACAACCAGCAATTTCCCAAAACATAACCCTTGCCCCAATAGGGATGGATTTTAGATTAGAGGCTTTGGATAATACTGGTTATGTCTCTTGTAGATTTTACTCTAACCAATGCAAATAATGTCTCCTTATTTCTTTTTTGTTTGTTTGTTTGTTTGTTTTTAAATTGAGAGATTCCCCTTAGTATTGTTGGAAAATGGCAGAGTAGGGAGCTCCAAAGACTAAGTCCTTCCACCAGAAAAAAAATTAAACAAGCAAGAATCGTCTGAAAATAGAAAACCATTTTGAAGCCATGGAGGAAAGTAAATCAGTGTCCCACCTCCAGGGAAGAATGGGATATGGTAAATAATAGTAAGTTTCTCTTGGTTAGAAGGGGCTACAAACCCACATACTGCACTCTTGTGGCATGTTGCCATGGGATCCAGCCCCTGGATACCTTGCTGGTGAATGAAGGGGACATAAATTCCTCTTCCCCAAGAAAAGAGATGGGCATGGCCAATAACTAACCATAGATTTTGAATAATGACTTCAGATCACTGGAGGCCAAGATTTGAAGGTGGCCATTTCTTCAATATGCCCCTACCAAAAGCTGCAACAGAGAAGATTTAAAGATGTGAATCTTCCTTGGGGCTACAGGGGACAGTTAGTTGAAGGCATAAATTTTCTTGCCAGGCCAAGAAAGCTCAGCATGGAATAAGACTTTAGTGCCTTGCTGGTTCTCTGCCCAGGGAACTTTGGAGCCAGACTATACCTCATTCATAGGTCCCTGAACCTGTTTCACATGGGAAAGAACAATTTGGTGTATTGAAGACTTCCACTACTATTGTAAAGACTTCTACTTCTCCCTTTAGTTTTGCTAGTTTGTGCCTCCTCTATCTTGTGTCACCCAGGTTAGTTGCATAGATATTTATTAGTTATTTTTTCTTGGTGAATTGCCTATTTTATTAATATATAATGATCTTCGTCATCTCTTATAACAGTTTTACATTTAAAATCTATTTTGTCCAATATTAGTATCATGACTCAACCTCTTCTTTTTTTTTTTTTTTTGGTTACTATTCACGTGTAATATCTTATTCCAACATTTCACTTTCAAACTGGTTGTGACCTTATATCTGAAGTGAGTCTCTTATAGACAGGCTATAGAAGGCTCATATTTTTTAACCATTCTATCAGTCTATGTCTTTTGATTGGAGAATTCAAACCATTAACTTTCAATACCCTTACTGTAAAGACATTTCTTACTTTGTCCATTTTGTCTTTTGTCTTTCTGTTGACATATCTTACTTTTGTCTGTCTTTTTTCACTTTAATTTACCTTTCTTAATAGTTTTCATTTCTACCCTCTTCTCCAAGTCTCTCATCCTTGTTTTTTCCTTTCAGCCTGCAGCTCTCCCTTTAGTATCTCTTGTGATTCTGGGTTTTGGATGACATACACCCTCAGTTTTTCCTTTGTGAAGATGTTAAACTCACCCTCATTTTTGAAGGACAGTTTTGCCAGATACAGAATTCTTGGCTGTCAGTTTTTATTTCTCAGTACCTTAAATACATCATGCCACTTTCTTCTCACCTCAATCATTTCAGAAGAGAGATGAGCACATATCTTACTGAGGTTCCCTTTTATGTGATGTTTGCATTTCTCTTGCTGCTTTCAGAATATTCTCTTTATCTCTGATATTTGTTTTTCTGAATTATAGGTATCTCAGTGTAGGTCATTTAGGATTTATTCTGTTTGGGTTATGTTGTCCTTTGATATTGACATTTTGTCTTTCGTAAGAGTTGGGAAGTTTTTGGTCATTATTTCCTCAAATATTTTTTTTACTGTGGGTAAAAATCAAAATTTTCACAATACATACCACTATTTCTGAAATGATATATAAATACATATGCATATATGTGCATTTGCTTACATAAATGTTATTGTTTTACACATATATATTTTTTAAAAGGTGCTTGGATTACCTAAATATTACACAGAAATTACAGGGATTCCCATGTTCCCCACCTCCCACACCTCCCACAACATCCCACACGAACATCCTTCATCAGTGTGGCACATCACCCGCAATGGATATACACATCCTGGGGCCTTGCCATCAAGCATAGACCACAGTTCACATCATAGACCACACTCTCTCCCACCCACTTCTGCATGGTATGTAGGTCATGCTGATGTAAAATGGCCTACATCCATCATCGCAACGCCACTCAGGAAATCCCCAAGTCCCAAAAAAGCCCCTGTGTATCAACTGCCCTTCCCCTCCCTGCCCTGAAAGTGTACAGTGGCCACCGGCTCCACCTCACTGTTATAATTTTTTCCATTGCTTGAATCACAATATGTCTACAACAGAATACCATTAAGCCCACTCTAGTCCATAGCTATTACCCCAATCCTGAGGGGACTGGGATTCTGGCTATACATGGATTGTTCAGTCAGGGCTGACTCACCTTCTACCCAGTCTTGGAGAGGCAGGACATCCCATGAGTACAGTCAAATGCTTTTGTCTTCTCATCCACCCAACAATTTTCTCAGGCCCTGATACCTCTTCTAGCCAATGAAAATTTGCTCAAACTTGCCTGAGCCTCCTAGTTTCCTACACCCACCACAATCCCAGGGGAGTGTCATATGCCCCAGGGGGATGGGGAGGAAGGAACAGTTAAGATCAAATGGGGTATTTAGTCATCATGGGAAAGGTTTTCATTACCTTACAGTAATTGACACAGGACATGGTAAATATCATCAAAAATTATTAAACTGTAAAGTCTAAGTTGTAAACTATACTGTAAACCATTGACAATGTTTAGTTGCTATATTTTACTTCTGTATAACAGTTATAACAATCTAACATCCATTAAAAAAGGTTTTAATATGGGGTTGGGAAGGCAGAGGGAGGTTGGATATGTGGCAGTCTCTAGTATTCCATGTGTGACTTTGCTGTGACCTAAAATTTCTTTGAAACTTACATCGAAATTTGGGAGACACTGGGGAGTGAGACAGGGAAGGTGTCATGGTACAGTGGACATCCAATAATACAGTGATAAAAGGAAAAAAGAATAATTTAAAAAAAGGATTTTTTAAAAATTTTCCCCCATTTTTTTAAAGTTCCTATCAGCGAATTATATTTTATTTTTAGTTTAGTTTTTTTTTCTTCTGAGTTTCCCTGTACTTATCTCTTGCATTTAAGCTTATCATTATTATTTCTTTTTCCTCTTAATTGTATTTCATTAGTATATCGGCTTCATGTTCAAGGAAGGTTTAGATCACAGAAGGGTTACAATGGGGGCTGCAGAGAATCATTGGTGGGGGGTGTCTGTGATGGGGGATTCATGGGGATAAGTTCATCTGAATATACATGAAAGATATATAAAATTGTTCAAATCATCAAGGGATGGGGCATGGTCATGGTGGTTAGACAATCACTTAATAAATGAGGGAATCTGAATTCCCAGCCTGGAGAGCTCTGCCACATTCTCCAAGGGAGCTGCAAGAGTCCCCTGAGTACAGGGGCAGTGTCTGGCAAAAGAGGATAGCCCACTGATGGGTTCTTGTTACTGATGACCAGCCTTATGCATCTTTGCTCTTGTAATTGAAACTTAGCCTACTGTTACGGGGTGCCTAAGGGTTGCTTTGCCACCTGAGAGCCTCCTTGTTGCTCAAATGTGGCCTCTCTCTAAGCCAAACTCAGCATATGAATGCATTACCTTCCCCCTAATGTGGGACATGACTCCCAGGGATGAGCCTCCCTGGCAATGAGGGATTAATACTAAGTGCCAACTGGCAACATGATTAGAAAAGGACCTTGAATAAAAGGGGGGAAAGGTAAAGAGAAATGAGTTCATGTGGCTAAGAGACTTCAAAGAGAGTCGGGAAGTCATCTCAGAGGTAATGCTTATGCACACCTCAGTAGGATCTCATAGAACACCAAAGTGGATATCACCCCACACAGAGGGGCTCCTGAGGGCTCTGGAGACACCCAGGTCCTATATAAGTGGGGATAGCCCCAGAGATTGATGCCCTATCAATGGGCTCTACTTTGGAATCTGTGCTCCTGAGAGTGACAGAGTCGGACTCAAATAAGTCCTCCCTGCACATGGTCCATCAGTCCCTTCTATTCAAACCTATATGCAATGCTTGAGTGTTTCGGTGTACTTCCAGAGACTGGAGCCTCTGGCCTACCTATGTGCCAGCTGTGCCTGCAATCTCAGTGGAGTTGCAACTCCTACCCTACAGCTCAATGGACTCATCCAAGTCACCTGGTGAGGAGATGATGATGGGCAATAGCCATCCCAGGGAATGGAGAGGGCCTGCAGGAGCAGGCAGGATAATCCCATCCACCATATCCATGGGATATAAACCCTCTCTCACTTGGAGGTGGAGTGGACATCACCATCTCAAATTTTTTTTTTTTGCTCCTTTTCCATTCTCTTCTTCTTCTGGAACACATATAACATGTATGTTTGTGCATTTCACATTGTCATTCAATTCCCTGAGATCCTGTTATTTTCTTTTTCTCCTATACTATCTTTTCTAGTTTCAGTGTTCTGTCCTCAAATCACTAATTTGTCTTTGAGCAATGTAAATTTGCTGCTATGTGCCTCTAATGTATTTTTAATCTCATTCATTGTGTCATTCATTCCCATAATCTCTGTTACTTTTCTTTGCAGGCTTACAAATTGTTCTTTATGTTCACCTACTGTCTTCTTAATATCCTTCCTCTCTTTAATCATGTTTTCCTTGAATTATTTGAATTGATTTAGGAGATTTGCTTGACTATCTTTATTTAGTTGTCTTAATTCTTCTATCTCTTTAGGATATTTAGTTTGTACCTAAATATCCCTTGGGCCATCCCTTCCTGTTTCCTATTATGGCTTATAAGTTTTGCTGATGCCTAGGCATTTGAATATGTTGGTGAATTTACTCTGGTTGTCAATTTCTCTCTCTTGTCAAGTGTTTTTTTTTCCCACAGCTTCTTTTTGATTTTGGGTTCAACTTATTCTGAGTCTTGAAAATTGCCCAGATTAAGTTATCAAAATTCAGCCAGGGACTCTTTACTGTGCAGATTTTTCCCAAGGGCCTAAAGAGAGACTTAAAAACTGTTTTTCTCTTTGTAATTTCCTAACAGGGCAACAGATGGCATGCATTGACAAATCTTTCCATGGAGGTGATTCAGTCCCTGCTTTCCAGTGTTTCTGGTCCTGCCAGAGATGAGATTTAAAGTGGGCTTTACTGGCCAAATTCACTGAAGGGTAGCACTCTGACTCACTCTCCTTTCCTAGTTAAAGCTGACAGGGAGGAAGACATCTGTTCCCTTCTCGGTTGCCAGCAGTGAGTCAGGGGTTCTAGCCAGACTTAATGTCTTCAGGGTGGAGGATGGGGTCTCTTTCTGGCCTCCATGGGGGTTTGGTAACTCATGTTTTTTTGTTTCAGGTTCTTCATTTGCATGTCCCTCACCCTTCTGGGAGCTATGCAGCACTGTCCTTGTCTGCTGATCCTCAAAGCAGAACCCTCAGACAACTTTTGACCCTTTCTCCATTGTTTTTGTGAGAGAGTTCAGCCTTGCCTTTCTAATTTGATGACATCTTCCCAGAACTCTCTGGAAAAGACTGACTTGAAAAAGTTCTCTGTGCTATGTCCCTCACTCCAGAATTTGCCCTATAGGAAACTGCAGCTTGAGAAAATGAAAGGAGTATAAGAAACTACAGATTTGCACAGTAATGGGCAATGGCTTGCTTGCTTTTAAAACCAGGGAGAGGGAGTTCTGTCTCCTGGAAACAGAGGGGGCAACTGAACTCCTAGAAACAGAGGAACTCCAAAACAACTAAAATGCAAAATCCCAAGACAAGACACAGAGCCAGCAAAACAGGGAAACTTCATTTGCCTTGGGAAGACCTTCTTGATAGGATTGTTGAAGCTTAAGAATGTATTTGCCTTAAAATCAAGAAACAGACATCTCAGGGAACAAATTATAGACTAACATTTTAATATGTTAAAACGTACAGTGTTTAAAAAATATAAAAGTAAAAATAAAAATAAAAAAATAAAAAACAGAACAAAAATGTACAGTGAGTACCAATGAAAGATATTAATGGGGGAAATTGTGGGAGGGGGAAGAGTGAATGTTTGAATCCCCTATATATTTTATGCAATATTTTTATAATATAAAGCTTCTTTATGAATAAAGAAAAATATAGAAAATGTACAGTGTGAAACCAAAGAATAAAATAAGCAAATAAGTAGGAAATGATGGCCTATCCAAAGTAAAAGGATAAAAATCCAGCTAACACCAAAAAAGAAGGCCTGACTGTGGACATATTGAATAATGCCTTTAAAAAATATTTTTA
>JAQZBX010055529.1:0-18397 GCA_029593785.1 Cabassous unicinctus | reverse complement strand
TGTGACCTTGGGTGGAGTAAGGAGCCTCTCTGGGCCTCAGGTTCCTTGTCTGTGAACTGGGGCTGCTGACAGCTGCCTCTCATAGCATCATTGGTAAGATCAAATGAACTTACACCACCATGGGATCATCAACAGGCCTCCTGGCCCTCCTCTGGAATGCCTCGGGCCTTCTGGAACCCCAACCCCAGCCCCTTCCCCCTTGGGGCCATCAGCTAAGGGGCTGTCGTAGCCACCAGACAGCCCGAGGGAGGCATGTCTGCCTGAGGCCCAGGCAGGGGAGGCCTGCCTGGCTCAGGGCGCTGGGAAGGGTGGGAAGGAAGCAGGCAGTGGATGGGGGTTCTCCCAGACTGTTCTGGAAGGTGTGGTGAGGAGAAGCTGTACTTGACAGAAATCCAGGCTCCAGCCTGAGAGAGGTGAGGGCCAGGTGCCTGGGGCCCCTCCTCCTGGAAGGGCCAGCCAGCAAGGAGCCTGCCTCCGAGGTCAGGTGGGCACTGCACCCGACGGCGATTTGAGGACTGGACCAGGCCTTGTTCAAACGCTTGAAACCCCAAGGCAAGAGCTGAAAATGCCTCCAGGCCCCACATCCCCCGAGGTTCCCCAACCCCAGCCTCCACCTGCCCACACAACTCCTGCCTGCCCAGGCTTTTTCAGCTCTGGGTTTCCCAAGCCTTCTGCTACCTCCACCCTCCAGCCCTTTGTCTTGCCTGACAAAGACTTTTGGGCTTCCAGAAAACAATGAGCCTCCGGGATCACTCCTTTGTGATCTTGCTGCTGGGCCCTGGCCCAGATCGGGGCTTACATGTGGACCAAGGAGTGAACCTCCCGGCCAGAATCTGCACCCTGACCCGCATGTCTTCAACCAGACCCCAGAGAACTCGGCTGTGAGCCCAAGGCCCCGAGACGCCACATCCTCGGGGCCTGGCGGGGTGCGTGTCCAGATCTGGCATCTACGGCTCTACGGGAAGGCACTACGATGCTCATGTTGTGCTGTTCTAGACGATTTGAAGGCTCCCGGCCCTTCAATTCTAAAATCCCTAAGAATGCCCAGACTCTGCTTTTCTCCACCTCCACTGTACTGCCTGGTCCCAGCCACTGTCACCTGGAGACGGCCCCGCCCAGAGGCTGCTGCCCAGGGGGTCTTTCTGAATGAGAACCCGAGCCTGTTCCCACCCTGCCCAATACCATGGGGTCTCACCAAGGCTCTCAGTCCTACCCACCTCCCGGGCGTCTGCCCGAGGTCTGGGCTTCCCAGCCGCCTCTGGTCCCTGGAGCCCACTCAGGCCTTTGCACAGCAGTCACCGCGGCCGGAAGTGCCGTCTGCCCGCCCTCTCCCTATCACCCTGCCTCGACACCTAGCTACCCTGGGGAGCTTCCTGGGCCTCGCCTCATGCCCCCCAGGTCAGGTTCCCCTGCTAGCACCTCTCTTGGCATGCTGCCCCTTTTTTAGCCAGTACTGACCAGTCTGTAGTCACCTGTTTATCTCGATGTTTTAAAAACAAATCTGTCTTCTATACTGGACACAAGATCCTGGGGGCAGGAGGCTTTATTCACCCGTCTCCCCAGCACCTGCACAGGCAGGGCCCAGAAAACACACCTGTTAAGTGAGTGGGCAGATTGTTCTCCTAGGACCCTGACCCTCACTGAGGGCGGGGGGCCGAGGTGTGCTTCCCACGACCTGGCAAGGGGTGGCCCTGTTTAAGGGGCCAGATGCCTCAGGTTGGGCCCCCGTGCCTGGAGGGCCTGGAGCTGTGTGGACAGCTCTCCTCAGCACCTCCCATCCCGACTCGGGACGGCTGCCAAGGGCTGGAACAGGGGGCAGCAGCCAGACGCGTCTCCATTGCCCACTCTGGCTAATTCTGGGCTTGGGGCCTGTGACTCCTGAGGCGACTTCTGGCCCCGGCGGCTGGCTCCCACGGTGTCACACTCCCTGTGCCTGCTGACCCAGCCTTTCCTTGGAATTGAGGCCTGCTTGTCCCCGTCCTGGTCGGAGCTGTGCTGCCGGACCCGCAAGCCCCTGAGGTGGCCGGAGTTTACGTCTCGTGGCCCAGGCTCCCAGGAGCACTCGGCTGGGCCTGCTGTGGCATTCCTGGGCCGTGAAGACATGGCCTACAGCTCGGCCTCCCTCCTGGCGCTGAGTCCGTGGGCGAGGGCTCAGGGGGAACCACCTGCCCGCTGGCGGGGAGCGCTCCTCCAGCTAGTA
This sequence comes from Cabassous unicinctus, assembly GCA_029593785.1. Classification (NCBI taxonomy): domain Eukaryota; kingdom Metazoa; phylum Chordata; class Mammalia; order Cingulata; family Chlamyphoridae; genus Cabassous; species Cabassous unicinctus. The sequence goes on along the minus strand of JAQZBX010055529.1, from coordinate 16,197 downwards.
ACAGACAGAAGAGCTGCTATTTCCACCAGTGACACCGGACTCTTCCCAGCCTGGGGGCCTACAAGAGCCACGAGCTGTCCGTTTATCTGCACAGGCTTGGAGAAGCCTACCTCCAACTGTGAAATTACCCTAGTCTGCTTTCCCTATTTCCTCCCCCTGGACTTTGGAAGGTCAAGCCCCTCTCCTATTCACGCCCCTGCCCCACTTCCTGGCAGGGTGGTGAGGGGAGACCAGGCGGGCTTAAGAGGGGATGGAAGGGGTGGGAATGCCGAGGCGCTGACTCCTTCACAAGTGACTTTGGAATTCAGGTCCAACTCCGTTCCCTGAGGGCAAAGTGACTCTTAGGGGTCTGTGAACACCCCAAGGCCTTTCCTGGGCTGGTCCTTCTGCAGGTGGCTGGCCCCCTCCCTGATGCCTGTCTCTACAGCGCCAGTGGCTGCTTCTAGAGCCTTCCCGACACCCCTTCTCATTCCCTGAGCTCTCCCCGGTGCCCAGCTCCCTCAGGAAGCACTCAGCAGCTGCGGGATGGCTCCCGAAACGAGTGGGAAGAAACCTCTCCCTTCTCGTGCTTCCAGCAACCGGCACACTGGCTTGTTCCCTTATTTCTTCAACTGCAGTGATTCTGAGACGGCCCATTCCTTGTTTTTCTAATTTTCTCATCCCTTCAGCTGAGATCCCAGGGCCTCCTGCCTCCAGCAATGCTGACACGCAGTGCCCTTGTTTTTCCCAGGCTGTGCTCTGGGTCCCCGTCCCCTGCCCTGCTTGACACCCTACAAACCCAGGGCTCTGGCGAGGACTGCGCCACACCCCCCCTCCCCAGGAAACACACCGGCTTCGCTGAGTAACCTGGGGCACAGCCCCATCCGGCCATCAGAGCCCTTTGTTGCCCAGGACGCTATTAAGGTCCCAGTGTTCTCTGGTACTGCCCCTCTCTCCCCTTGGCCCCTCCAGCAGCCACAGGAGCAGCCCCAGCAGCCGGCATCCAGCCGGGCAGCCACTCCTGTGCCAGGAGCCCAGGCGGTCACCGCGCCTCGCAGGACAACAGCTCCCTCTGCCGACCTTTGCATGTCTTCCCATCTGGCTGCAGCGTGAATCCAACTGGGCAGCTGCACCGCACACCAGTGGCCGTGTCCTTGCAGGTCCGGTCACAGCCTCCGTTGTTCACCGCACACGTCTCTGGGGAGGGAGAGGGAGAGTCAGCGGCCCTGGGGGACTCTCCCGAGACAGAGCCCTGGAGGCACAGCCTGGCTCTGGGGGAGCAGCTCTGCCAGTGTCATCCACTGAGACGGGTGATTAGACTGCTCGCCAGCTGTGAAAGGCCGGGCACACTAATGGGCCAATCAGTACTTGGGGGGCCGCCCTGAGATTGGCCGAGCTGGTATTTAACTGCCCGGGGCCTGTTTCCTAAACCCTCGGCCCGCCTCGACTCGTCTCCAGCTGCAGACTGGTGGTTACTGGGAGGCAGCTGGGCCTCGTAAACGCGTCTGAGTCGAGAGTGGTTGGCGGCCTTGGCCGTGGCGGAGGGGAGGTCTTGAGCCCACAGGCCATCCATCACCTTGATGAGGTGCTCAGCCAAACATCTGTTCTCACTGAACTTCAAGCCACAGGCATCTGCTTTTTGTCCACTTGAAGCTCATCTAGTGCAGCCTTTTCCTTTCACAAATTTAAAGGGGCTGGGAGGAGCTGGGGCTCAGAGGGCTCTGAAGCTGGGCGTGTGGTGAGTGGTCCCCCCAGGCCTGGAGGAGGGGTGGGCAGGGGTGCAGCGGGGCTTCCACATGGAGGAATGGTCTCTGACCACTCAGCTTGTTCTGGAAGAGTCTGTCCTTTTGAGGAATCTGTGTTTCTGCCAGCTGCCCTCAGTCTTCTCTGGGAGGGGTTTGGGGACGAGTACAGGAATGAAGGAACAAATACATGCATACCCCATCACCAGGAGTCCCTGCTGCTAATTAGACCAAAGTCGTGGTGTCTCTTTCAACTCCTACTTGGGGCGGGTGACTGCAGGGGGAGGAGGAAGATGGACAGTCCCTCCTGGGGAGACTGTGTATCGGCATGCACCTGTGGGTTTTGTGGGGTGGCTGTGACCCAGGGGCCACCTGCTGCAGAGGCACCCGCCCTCCTTTACATGGCTAATGCCTCCACCTAGGCAAGGTGAGCTGCAGCTACCACCCAGAGCAAGTCTCCTGGCCCCTGACACAGCCTGGCCATGCCTCTCTGAAGCTTTCCACAAGTACAAAACCTCCTGCCAGGCTTGGCCGTTTCTCTGGATCCCTCACGTGCCTCCCCACCGCCCGGCCTTGGTGAGGTGCTGGTCCTGCCGCTTGGAAGGCCCCTTCCCTGCTTGTCCTGCAAACCCAGCTTAGAGACCACCTCCAGGGGAGCCTCCCGAGTCCCCATCACAGAGAAGGCCGCCGCCCTCCCCTATGCTGGTGCAGGCTGGCCCCCATGTCAGCACCTGCCCGTGCCCTCTCGGCTCCCTGCTGGACCCTCTACTGGGGTAGCGGGGATGGCCAGGCTTGCGTGTGAGTCTGGAATCTGAATGTCACTCTGTCACCCAGGCAGGCCGCGCCTCCTCGCCGGATCTCAGCCCCTGCACTGGGAAATGAGGACTGAGGACATCAGACTTCCCTCCCACGACTGAGAGGGCCAAATACACGCCCCGCCCCCCCAACTTACAAACGCCAGGCCCGGGTATCAGCACGGAGGCCACGCTCAACAAATGTTAGTTTCCCCTCTTGGGTTCCAGCACTCCAAAGCCAGCATTTCCCTGGGGGCTGGGAGCCTTCCATGTGCGAGAGGGAAGCTGAGAACAGGCTTCTTTCCCACACGCGAGTTGTTAAGGCTCCAACCTGGGAGAGGCAGGCAACGAGTGGGGGACACGAGATGACCTGTGGGAGTGCCCTGCAGAGTGGACGTGGGGCGTGGTGGGGGCACTGAGGTGGTGTCCCCAAGAAATGGACCCTGGGCTGTCGCTGGCTCCCAGGGCCTCGTTTCCTCCCCCTCCCTGCCGCTGTCATCCTCCTGGGACGACCTCGGCCTCCCAATGGTCCTCTCCCTCTAGACCACTGGCCTCCAATGGGTGACTGGAGGACTCGTTCTGAATCAGAAATGTGACCCTGTCCTCCCCGCGGCCTTCCTTGGGCCAGGCCCAGGCTGGGGGCGAGACTGGCCTCTAGCTGTGGCCTGCGGTGGCCTTGGGCAGGTCCCTCCTGTGACTCGGGGATGGAGGGTTCTGCCTTGCCCACCTTAGCTGTACTGTCACAAGGTTAATAAACATAAAGCACAATACAGGGCCAGGGTGACAACTAGCCCACCCAGGTCCTTCAGGCTGAAGTAGGGGGCTGGGGACTAAAGTGCACAACTAATGATGGGACAGGCTGACCTGGGCCGGGCTGCCTGCCTTGTTTCCGAGCAGAGGCTACTGGGTGCTGCTGAGCCGGCTCCTGCCCTGGCCCCCATCTCTGAGCACACGGGAGAGCTACAGTCCCTGCTCCGAGTCCAGAGACCACCCAGAGCTGGTTCTGGGCTACGATGTCTCAGACAGCCCCATCCGCTCCCTACAGAGGAGGGTCTCGCCTATGGGGTCTCTGGGGGGAGGGCTCTGAGCCCAGCAGTGCAGGCTTTCCTCCTCCCCCTGGCCCAGCGGCCATCTCTGGGCCCACTCCCCTGCTCCCCTCCCCACCTCCCAGGGGCCAAGCTCCCAAAGCTGCGCTGGAAGGGCAGACGCGGTCTGCAGGCCTGTCAGGCGAGGCCAGCGGGACTGTAAAGAGGGCAAGGCAAACCCCAAAGGGCTCTTGTCCCAAGAATCCGAAGAATCCATTTCCTTTCTGACTGTGAGCTTATCAAGCAATTTCTAGACTTCCACTCTCTACCTGGAGAAACGATGGAATGAAACCTACCACGAGCACTAGCCCTTTAAAGTTAAAGCTGGGCATATGGGAGTCCCTATAATTTTTGTGTAACATTTATGTAATTTAAATATCTTTAAAAAAAAAATAAAAATTTACTTAAAAATAAAGTTGTTAAAGCACCTTCTCATCTACTACCTCAGTGGGCCTCATGGCAGCCCCAGCATAGAGGCTCTTCCACAGGCAGGGAAACTGAGGCTCAGAGCCATGAGATAACTAGCCCAGGCAGGGCTGGCTACATACTTTGCCGGGCCCAGTGCAAAATGGAAATGTGGAGCACCTTGTACAAAAATGAAGAGTTCCAAGATGGTGACAGCCGAGCACCATGCCAGTCACGGAGCCTTCCTGAGGGCGAGGCCCTGTGCCACTAGCAGGTTGCACGCCCATGAAGCCGCCAGGGGGCCTGAGGCATACAGCTACTGGGGGAATGCGGGCCCAGGCGGTGAGACTCCAGGGTGATGAGTGAGCCTGGCCAGGCCAGGGCCCCTGGGGTTTCAACAGGTCCCCAGGCATGGCTCACAGGGGGGCAGCGGAACGGGGTGGCCTGAGGTGGGCGGGATCCGTACCCTGCGGTACCCCGACTTCCTCTTCCGGCGAGTGGGGAGAGCTGTCCTACCCTGCAGGGCTGGGAGGTAAAGGAGGAAGCAGCCAGGCATGGGGCTGGGGTTCAAGTGTGAAGGGCCCTGGAGTGGATCCCTGCAGCACAGGTGGGAAAACCCCAGACGAGCTCAACGATCAAGGTCTTCCTCAGGTGGAGCCCCTGCTCGGGCCAGGCCCTGCGAGAGCAGGCAGACACCCGGCTGGACCCTGCCCTGCAGCCCGGCACGCTGCCCTTCCTCTGTGGGGAGCCCACCCAGTGAGGGGCAAAGCCCACCCAGGTCCTCGAAACAAGCGAGGGACGGAGTCAGAACACCAGGATCCCACACGCGCTGGGGAGCTCGGCCAAGGCACTTTGCTTCTTGGAACGAGCTTCCTGATCTGTGACGTGGACACGATAGTGACTATAACGACGACCACATGGTTCTCACAAGCTCAGGGTAAGGGACGCAGGGGGTGGAGCTCCGCGACCCCGCTCACTCTCAGGACCATCTCATAGCACCACTGAGCTGCCGATTCACTCAACAGTCATTTCCCAAACTCCTACTCTGGCAGGCTGCAGGGCCTCGGATGCAGTCCCCAGTCTCATGGAGGCCACAGTCTACGGGAGACGGGTCATTTCTGCTTGGGAAGAATTCCTCAGTGCCAGTGGTTAGGAGAGAGGACATGGACTCAGCCCTCAAGAGACGATGGCTCATCAGGGGACAAAACTGGGCAGAGGCCTTGCCTTTTGTGCAGGAATCTGGGCCATCTCTCCCCATGGCCCACTCCAGCCCCTCACACCCAAGGAGGGCTTCGCAGGCTGGCCCATTGGCCTGACCTCACACACTGCGCAGGACTTGGCCGAGGAGTCCCGCCTCCAAGAAGCTTCTGGAACCCCTGCTTGGGGTGGCATTGTCCACCCACACGGCCTTTCCCACCAGACCACACACTCCTCCAGGACAGTGCCACATCCAGCGAACTCTGCCCAGTGCCCAGCACAGGGCCAGGCACAGCAGAGGTGCCTGATGGGTTCTGCTATGTGATTGGATGGACACACAGACACTCTGGAGACCCCATTAGGAGTCAAACAAGTGACCGAGTCCCTGCCCTGAGACGACCTGATAGTACAGGAGATCTACCGCCTCCCCAGCCACAGGGGGCGAAGGCTGAGGGGCTGCGGCAGAGACCGATGTGGCCACTGCCCTGCACAGGCGCCATGGGAGCGCCACCACAGCCTGCAAGGCCCCTGGATGTGGGCTGTGGGCTGAGGCCTGGGCACCGGCCTGGCTGCCGACCGCCACGTGCTTGGGCAAAGCACCGTGCCCACTCTGACCCCTGGGTGTCCGCCTGGGGTGTCACTAAGCTAGGGCCCTGGCCTGCCCCTGTGGTCTCACCCACACTGCCTGTTTCCCTGCCTGGCACATCCTGCTCCATCTCTTGCTGGACAAACGTCCACTGCTGAGGGCTGCCTGAGGAGGGCGGCTCTTAGCTGCACTTGGGAGCTGTTTTTGTGCCATGAGGGCAGGGATGCTGGGTGACCCAGGAGCATCTTCTTCTGCCGGGCCTCTGGGCAGGGTAGGGCCCAGGTGAACATGCTCAAAACTGGTATTTGTTGGGGGTGGGGCGGTTGTCAGTGCAGCTGGAGGTCAGGGGCTGGTATTGCAGCCCTGACAAGGCAGGGGGTCCCAAGCCAGGGTCTGGGAGAGGAAATGAGGCCTCAGAAGGCTCTGCTGGGCACCCAGCCCCCGCACTGCCTTCTGCCAGGCCCGAGGGCGCACGCGCCTCACAGGGCAGAATCAGGCTCAGGTGGGTCCCAGATGCCGTGTTTCAGCACATGACCCATTTAGGCCTTTTGCTGACATCAGCGCAGCCACACAGAAATACACGGCCTGGAGGCCCACGCCATCCTGAGTTGCCTCCACTTACCTGAAAACTGCCCTTGCTAGGGAATATTTCTGTGAGATAAATTTCTATCAGTGAAACTGTCTTCCACAGGCACCAGAAAAATTCACAATTTCAGGGACTCAGGGACCCTCTCATGTGCCTGACTGGGGGTTTTCACACAGGTGCTTGCAGAGCAGAGGCCACCAGGACGTGAGGCGAGGGCTGAGGCCTGCTGTAGAAGAGAGGCCTGAGGGTTGGCAGTGCCAGGGGCAGAGAAGAAGCTGGTCCAGGAGCAAGACTGGGCTGGGGGCTGCCCAGGCAGGCAGATCTTCGTGGGGGGCGTTCCTCATTTACTCAGAGGACTGTGAGTTCTCCAAGCCTCTTGGCTGTCCACGCAGGAGGACCACTGAGGTTTTAGGTGAGAGCAAGTGGAAGGCAGAGCACCGGCACAGCAAGCCTTCTCCCTGCCCTGAGTCCTGCCTCCACTCCAGCCTCCAGCTGGAGGAGTGTGCAGAGCTGACAAGCTTGCATGTGGCATCTCCGCTGAGTCAGTCCTCAGGAGGGAGAGAACAGGGCTGTGACAGCCGCTCTACAGAAGGCTCTAGGGACTGAGAGAAGTAGCTGAGGCGGAGATGCCCAGCTGGGCAGGACCTTCCAGCCGGGTGGGACGGGTGTTTGGGGACCAGACCCTTCTCCCCAGAAGAACATGCTCCACCAGCAGCTAACGGTCCCTGAGCACCCACATGCCAGGCCCCGTGCCAGGCACACAGACAAGACCACGGCCTCCCCCTGGAGCGAGTGCAGCATGGGTAATGGGAAGAGTGGGGAGGTGTGCAGCCGCTCCCCTGCTCTGACCTGTGCCGTCTGCGCCCCAGGGCAGTCCTATGGCAGGGTTGCTGCGACATGCAGGGAGCTTGGCAAAGAGGCTCCCTGGCAGAGGGAAGCCTGGCTCTGGATCCCTCTGGGCTGTCCCAGAGACTCGGCGAAGGAGCAATTTCATGGCCACCTGGGCAGAGGGGGGCAGCGCCCTGTCCCTGTGCACAAACCTCTGCCCATGCAGGCGGGAACCCCGGCACTGGTACCCTCCCGGGACTGAGGGCTGCTCTCAGCCCCCTTCCCAGAGCTCCAGCCACAGAGCTGTGTGGGGCCTCCTGGAGGGCTCCCATGTGCAGGCCCCTGGCAGCCCCCAAGCTGCTTGCCAGCCCTGTCGGTTCTCCAGGGCCCCTTTCTCATGGCTCAGTGTGGTCTGTCATGAGGTAGCAGACCCATGCCCCAGGTGCTCGCCTCACTGTCATTACCCCGCCATCAAGGTTTCAGGCCTCACTAGAGTCCAAGGGAGAAGAGGACAGGCAGCCTGGGTGGCCCTCAGAGCACAGACCACGACTGAGCACCCAATTGTGCCACTCATATGGCCAGAGACTGCCTCAGAGACCACGAATAAGCACCCACTAGTGCCACCCACACAGCCACAGGATGCCTCAGAGCAGGGACCACGACTGAGCACACTCATGCTGCCCACGCAGCCACGGGCTACCTCGGAGCAGAGACCATGACTGAGCACACTCATATGCTGCCCACGTGGCCACGGGCTATCTCAGAGCAGGGACCACGACTGAGCACTCATATGCTGCCCACGTGGCCACGGGCTATCTCAGAGCAGGGACCACGACTGAGCACACTCATGCTGCCCACGCGGCCACGGGCTATCTCAGAGCAGGGACCACGACTGAGCACGCTCACATTCATGCTGCCCACGCGGCCACGGGCTGCCTCGGAGCAGAGACGACTGAGCACGCTCACATTCATGCTGCCCACGCGGCCACGGGCTGCCTCGGAGCAGAGACGACTGAGCACGCTCATGCTGCCCACGCAGCCATGGGCTGCCTTGGAGCAGGCACCATGACCCCCTTCTCGCACATGTTAAAAACAGGCTCAGAGGCATGAGATGGCTTTGGCAAGGTAACGCAGTTAGCGACTGGGAAGCCCAGGTCTGAGGCTAGAGCTGGGATGTTTCTCCTGGGCCAAGGTAACACATTGGAGTGCGGAGTCACTGTCAGCAGAACTCGTGGCGGCATCCCTGCTCTAAGGACAAACATGGTTCTTGAAAGAAAGGTGCAGCCTTGGTGAACCTGGCAGCACCCCGACTTCCTTAGGCTGGAGGAGGAAATCCCTGGGGAAGCTGGGAGCTGCTGGCTGCTTCTCAGTGAACAATGGCTGGTGCCACCACCGGCAGCTGAAGTCACACCTGCAATAGGGGGCCAGGAGTCGGCCTACCACTTTGCCTGGAAGGTCCCATCGGCTTCTGAGGCAAGCACTCACCGAGTGGGCATCCCCCCACATATCAGGCACTCTGCTGGGCGCTCCACATCCTTCACCGCATGGTAGCCTGGCCTCAGACTCTTGACTTGCTGTCTGCTGCTGGCTTGAGAGCAAGTTCCCTGAGGGCAGGGGCTCGCTCGGCCCAGCCCACAGCAGACACACAGCCTGCATCTCTGGACTCTGAAAATTAGGTATCATGAGCCCTGCTTTACAGAAGAGGCCCAGAGAGAGTAAGTAATTTGCCCAAGGTCACAGAGCCAGCAGGGGTTGGACAGAGCTGGCCTTGACCTCACCATGTCTCTGGTGGTCTATTCCTCATACCAACTCAGGGAATAGCTGTCTCGCCCATCTGTTGGTCACTGGCACCCCTCCCTCCCCCTCACAGATGAAGATCGGGGTAGGAGCCTGGCAAGGGTAGGCCTCTGGCAATGCTGGCTGAATGGGAAGTGAGGATAGGCAATATGAGACCAAGGCCACTAGGGTCCCCGAGGGGTCCCCAGCTGGAAAAGGGACAAAGGCTGCGTGGCCATCAGGAAGTGGGAGTGGGGCGACGGGTGACCAGGTGGCAGAGGTCATTGAGGTCAGATCTGGAAGGGCTTTGGAGGCCCACTTGAACAAATCCTGAGGGCCAAAGCACCTGGAAAAAGGTTAGAACAGGGTGGGTGCATGTTCCGGTTCATGCCCAAGAAGGCAGGCCTGGCTGCTCTGCCAAGAGGCTGGGAGGCAGGGGGTGCTGGGCCAGTGCCAGCAGGAGGACCTGGGCAGGGCAGTGAGGAGGAGCTCAGGTGTCTTGATGACAGGTGAGGTTAAGGGCCAGGAGCCTGTAGGGTTCAGGGGGTGACTTGGCCCTGGTGTCAGCCCCCACCAGGCTGCTGTCGCTGGGGAGGCGTTTTCTGCTCCAGTGCAGGGCAGGGGCTGCCTGAGGGGTCATACCTGGCCCCAGGGCCTGGTGCAGGCTGCAGGGGTAGGCCACAGGGAGGCTTGGCAGGGCAAGCCTGGGTGCCGGGCAAGCCATGGATAATCGCCCTTTGACGTTCTTCAGGTGGGTTTGACGACGAAGCACTGGCGGGGGGAGTCACCATCCCAGGAGGTCCTTGCTCGGCCCCTGGAGACAGGAGACTGGGAACCATTTTACCACTTTACAGCCTGAGAGGAGAAGGAAAGCATGGAGGCCGTCTGGGGACATGTGTGGGCAGGCCAGGGTCCCAGTGCCTGACCCCCTTCCCAAGCGATTTGGCCCCCAGCTCCAGTGCCCGGGGAGTCCACAGCTGCCTCTGGAGAGCCCTCGCCTCCCTGCGCCTGAGCCCCCTCCGCCATGCGATGGAGACTGCAGCACCTACCTTGAAGGTCCTCAGGTACCATGCCCAAACACTGTGGGGCCACACCGCCCCTCTCTGTCCCACATTCCGTGCCCCCCACTGCAAGGCCCTTCTGTCCCATCTCTGCCACCCGGGCTCGGCCCTCCCACCCCACACAGACCCTTCCACAGGCTTGGGCTTCTGCCCATGCGGGTGTCCACTAGAGCCGAGCGCTACACCCCCCCCACGGCCAGGCTCCCTACAATGGCCCTTCTCCGCCACACAGCCGGAGCCCCAGGGAGGGTGTGCCTGCACTGACCCAGCCTAACCGGGAGAAGGGCAGCGACCTGCCAAGGTCACGCCACCCACACTGGGGGAGGGGCTGGCCCCAGGCCCCCAGGCCTTTGCTCTTGCCACTGACCTCATTTTGCGGCCTGAGGAAGAGGCACTGGGAGTCATGTTCTCTGTAGGCTATACCTGTGGAGATGGGAGTCGCCCTCGTTTTACCAGAGACGGATCTACAGACTGCTGGGACAGATTCAAGTCTCATCTGAGGCCCTGAGAGGCAGAACACTCCCAGGCCTCAGGCTCAAAAGGAAGCCAGGGGCTCACGAGCGGCACCTGGGGTCTCCTCAGGACACAGGGCAGACGGCCCCTTGCCCCTCGCCAGTGTTGTGTTGCCACGACCTACCCCCTTGTACCTGCCAAGTCACACGGGTGGGACACCGCCGAGGACAGCAGCTCTGGCCTGGCAGAGACTAGCCACACTTGGGGGTAGTCCAAGGCCTGGGGTATGGCCTGGCTACTCCAGTTCTTCTCGAGGAAGAGCTCCATCCCTGGAGCCCAGCCCCACGGGCAGGGAGGCCACGGGGAGGGCGGGGGGCCTGTCCAGACCCCAGAGCCAGCCTCAGCCCAGCTCTGTCCCTGCCTGCTCTGCGGCCACACAGGAGGCACCAGGGAACTGCCCTGTGTCATACTCCCCTTGCCGGCACACCCAGCGGCCTGAGGCCCTTCTCACAGCCCAGCATGTCCAGACTCTGGGTCCAGCCCTTCCTCCCCGAGCTGGGCTCCTGCTCAGGGAGAAGTAGGTAACTTGCCCAAGGAAGCGTAGCTTCTGAGGGTGGGAGGAACTAGAGCCAGGCCTGTGACTCCAGGACCAGAGCTCTTCCTCTCCCCTGGGCCACCCCTCACTCGCTCCCAGGACGAGGGGCTCCTCTTGGCCTAGCCCCGCCTCCTGGAGATGCCCAGGCAATGTTTGCCACGAGGGCCTCATGGACATTACTGCTGGTCCGTGCTTTGTCAGGTGCAGGCCTGGGGGCCGTTTATGGAGACAGCTGCTCTGAAGGCCAGAGAGGACAGGCGGGCATCAGGTCCCCGTCCCTGCAAGGCCCAAGGCGCCCTTACAGCAGGCACTGCTTCGAGGCAGCGTCTCCACTTGCTCTGCTCTCCACAAGCGTCGCCGAGGACAGCTCTAGGCCAGACTCCAGAAGGAAGCAGAGAAGGTGGGCAAAGGCAGGGCCAGGCCGGGAGGGTCAGGGAGAGGAATTCCCAGCTCCCTGTCTGGGCCTCTGTCTCCTTGCCTATGAACTGGAAATCACTCGCGCACCAACGCTCAGGGGGGCTGTGAGGCTGAGTGAAGCCAGGGACAGCGTGAGGCCCAGAGAAAGCCGCTGTCCTCCGGCCGCTCCTGGCTCAGGGGCTGTGAAGTCTATTCTCTAGTTGCCTTCAGCATGCGCACCCACGTCCTCAGGCTTCAAATCAACCCCTGGAGTGGCCCTGAGCTTGCTGACCGCCTCACCTCCCTTCTCAGGGCCGTGTGCGCTCCTGTACAGTGGGCCCCGCTGCTTCAGGGTTGTGGGCAACTCCCTGGGAGAGCTGACAGGCAAGCCCTCCGCCAACTGCAAAGTGTCGGGGGAATCGGCGAGGAGGAAGGGTGCACCCAGAGACTCGACAGCCCCCCCCACTCTCAGCACATGTGCCGGTGAGACGGGGTCCTGGGGATGAGGCGGGGAGGATGGCGGGTGAGGGCTCTGCCTTCGCGGTGCTTTCACCGGCCAGAACGTTCCTCCAAACCCGAGTTTTAAGCCTCTGTGGCCAGCAGAACAACGCCCCGAGGTGTCCTTGTCCCAATCCCCAGGCCTGTGGCTTTATGTGGCGAAAGGGGCTTTGCAGATGGGACTCAGGGCCTTGAGATGACACGATTGCCCTGGAGGACCTGGCTGTGGCCCGTGGAGCCACAGGGGCTTAAAGCGGCTGTGGGGGCAGAGGTGGGAGAGATGGAGACGGAGGCAGGGTGGGGAGAGGTGGTGCTGCTGGCTCCGAGGACGGAGCCAAGGAGCCAGGGGCCGCGGACAGCCCCTACAAGCCAGGACAGGCACGGACGCGGCGTCACCGGGAGCTCCAGAACGGCGAGCAGCCCTGCCCACGTCTTCCCTCCAGCCGAGGAAGACCACGTGGCACTTCTCATCTCCAGACCACAAGATGACAGATTGGGCTGTTTTCAGCCACTGAGATTGTGGTATTTGTTACAGCAGCAATAGGGAACACACACCACTCTCCCACATAGACTTCTGGGAAAGGAGCTCGGCTTAAAACCTGGAGCTGACGAGTAGGACTCACCCATCTTGCTGGGCGCAGGGTCCCAGGGGGCCCGTGGTAAAGGTGGATTTTGCACCCTGGCTACTCAGATGTGTCACACAGGTATGATTGCCAGATAATTGAAAGTTACCACCGTCAACTCTCAAAACCCCATATTTTAACCAATATTAATGGAACTCTAGAGCTGGTCACGCATCTTGAGGCCTCTTACCCTGCTCTCAGCCTGTGCTCGTGGGCTGACCAGCCATTGCTGGGCACAGCTGAGACCCCAGGGGCTGGAGTGCCCAGAGCTGTCCCCCAGCTCCCCAGAGGCCTTCCACCTCTGGCCACACTCTCAGGCTGATGGCCGCTGTGTCTGAGCGCCCTCAGCATCCCCTCCCTCCCGCGGTGCCTCCCCAGCGGAGCTGGAATCCTGGCCCCTCCCCTGCGTCCCTCCACAAACCACTTGACCCTCCGAGCCGCAGTGGCCTCCCCTCCCTGGCTGGTAGCAGTGCTGCCAGGGGATAACATCTCAGAAGCATGTGTGCAGCCGCCAGGGCCCGGCCGCACATGACACGGCAGGGCTGGAGCCTGCACTGACCCTTTCTAAACCTGGAAACTTGGGGTTCAAAACATTAGACCTTGGGGAAACAGTAGTGGGCTCCAAACAAGGGCTCAAGGGGCTCAGCGTGGGTAGGGTGCCCCATTTTGTGACCTGTGTTTTGCTTTCACCCTGGCTCTTGGCCTTGCAGGCACCTCAGGGACAGTGAGGTCTGCAGCCTGGGCACAGCAGGTTTCTGGAACGGCTTGGAGTCCAACAGCCAGAAAGAGAGTATCAGCCCTGCACAGCTTTTGGGGGAAGGTCACCAGGAGCCCGCAGCCTGGAATGGGGAGATGTGCCCTCAGGCCACTGACACCCCGAGCCTCTGGTGACTCACTGGCCAGAATGGGCTGTGGCCTGGAGCTCCTCATGGGACAGGAGAGCTGGGGAAGGAGGGGTCACCCTGACCCACAGGGCGAGTCTGTTGCTCATGCTGAACACGGGGAAAGCAAAGATGGGAATGTGCCATGGTGGAGGGGGGCTGCCCACGGAGGGGGTAGCTTCTGGAGCTGTGTGAGGAGCCTTCAGCCTGAGCTCCCCTGCACCACACACTTCCCAGAGGGAAGGGAGCCCTCTGTCCTGATCCTTTCCTACCTGCTCCAGAAACAAATATCATCAGCACAGAAAAGCACCTGCAGGTCAGGGCTGGGAGGGAACCCGAGGGGCCATGCCTGCCAAGATGAGAGGGAAGCTCAGGAGCCTGGCTGAGTGGTGCCCCCAGACCCTGTTCAGCAGTGCACAAATCACAACACGTCACAGTAGCACGGTCCCTCTCATGGCGGCACTCATCTCTCGCCTCTCGTGGAGAGGAGCTGGGGCAGCGGTCAAGGCTTTGGACTCTGCGTGGCGGGGCCCAGGCCTGCTCTTGCTGTGTATGCCCTCCTCCAGCACCAGGCCACACAGAACCAAGTCCTTCCCCCTCTGCCCACCCCACCTACTCCCTTGCCAGGACCCGAGACCCCCTGGGTCAACAGGCCATGGTACTGGCTGGTGGCAAATGGCTTGGACCCCCTACCTCCACCTACCCACCTCACCACCTGCCGCTGGCTTGGCTCAGCCCTTCTCTGCCCCCCAGCATCTTCCTGGGCAGGGGGCAGGGCACCTGAGGCCCACCTCCTGGTCCTGCCCTGCCCTACTCTGGCCTCGGACGGCGGCACTCTCTCCTGGCGGACAAGGCCAAGGATCCGGGGCCCTCCTGGAGCTGAGCGCGGCATGGGAACCCCGCCAACCCTGAGGCACCCCAGCCTGCCTACAGCCACCTTTCCAGCAAGTCCACAGGTCTGACTCACGGCTTCCTGGAGGGGAGCGGTCCCATCTGCTAGCGCCCACCGTCATTTCCAGCTCTTCCCAGGCCAACCCAGATGGCCCAAATCAGCAAGACAGCCCTGTCCAGAGGCCAGGCAGAAAGCTGGCCTCCAGCTGGAGCTTGTCCCGTCTGCCTATGTGACCAGAGGTGAGTTTTCTGAGCTCCTTCCCATCTGAAACGACAGGCTACCCCAGCATGCTCTTTATAAAGGGGTCACAGAGCCCCATCAGCCCAGCCCACCATCTCCTTTGCTCCTCCCAGCCTCCTCCCCCTACCAGGCCCCCCCTCTTTAGGCCCCTGGGAAGCCCAGGACACTGGGCAGCCTCTCAGGACCCTTTTGGCTCTGACCACTTGGGTCCCATGACAATATGACCTCTGGGCTGAGCTGACCCACAGAGGCTGGAGGTGTCCTTGGGCAAACCAGCAGACCATGGGCCTGTTTCCTCCTTTGTCAAATGGGGACATACCACCTAACCCCACAGCCCCCGGGGCTGGTATGAGCAACCAGTGACACAAAAAGGGTGTGACTATCCCAGGTGAACTACAGCTGTGCTCAGGGAGCCCCCAGGGGCTGGTGGGACCATGGGAACCAAGGAGGAATGGAGGGACGGAGGGACAGATGGGTGCATGGGTGAGAGCAGCCTGGCCTCTCTCTTCTTTGTCTTCCGCATGGGCCCAGGGTCAGTCCCTGGCGGGCTCCGCAGGCACCCTGAGCAGCTGTGGTCACAGGGAGTCCTGACTCCGCCCCAGGATGTCTCCAGGCCTCTCTAGCACCTGGACCGGCCACAGAAGGCAGGACCCAGAGTGCAGCTGACATCACAGGGACCCCCAAAGCCAGCCTGATCCTGACCAGGGGATGGTGGCTGAGGAGACAATGACTGTGGAAAAGTGGGCCGAAGCCGCGAGCCCAGCAGGCGAGGGCCGGGGTCGTTCACAGCATGGGGAGCCGGGGTCAGAAGAGGCTGTCTCAGCCCCCAGCTGCTCCTGCCTCCACCCAGGCCTGCGAGATGACCTAACCAGGCTGTCCCCTCCCTAGGGCTCGGTTTCCCCAACCATAAAACGAGCAGGTTGGACCCCAGCAGGCCACCTCTGAGATCCCTGCAGCCATGAATCTAGGATGCGGAATTGTTCCCCTAGAGGGAGAGGTGCTGGGTGGTGACTTCTCTCCGGGAGCAGGGCCTGGTAAGGTCCACGCTGCCTGCTGTCCCCGCTCTACCCCAGCACCCTGGGCCGCTGAGTGTCAGGGCTGCTCTGCTGATCCTGGGGGTCCTAATCGAACCAGGGTGCTTCCTGAAACCTAGGAGGTTACAGCAAATGTCTCCTGACAGGCTGGGCCATTAAACATGGGTTCTGGGCTCTTTGCTATAAACAAACACACAAACAAGAAACAAACGTGTTGGATGGAAGGCAAACACTTTAAAAGAAAAAAGTGAGCTCACATCTGGACTGGAGACCCCACACTCATGTACGCGGGCACACCCCATGCCATATGGACACAGCCCCACACACTAGCACACACATCCCACACACACGAGCACACAATCACGCTCTACACATACCTCTCCCACGAGCACACTCACTCTCACGCTAGGACACACATACCCTGCATTAGCACCCACATCCCCTGCACTAGCACACGTGCCCCCCGCACTAGCACTCACCCCCTGCACTAGCACTCACCCCCTGCACTAGCACTCACACTTCCGCACTAGCACTCACCCCGCACTA
>JAQZBX010055528.1:0-18398 GCA_029593785.1 Cabassous unicinctus | reverse complement strand
TGTGCTCGCTGTGTCCTTTTGCTGTGCGTTTTTCTGTGTCTGCTTGTCTCCCTTTGTTGTGACGTCTTGCTGTGTCAGCTCACTGAGCCATGCGGGCTGGCTTGCCTTCACCAGGAGGCCCTGGGAATCGAACCCGGGGCCTCCCATATGGTAAACGGGAGCCCTATCGATTGAGCTACATCCGCTTCCCTTGACTTAATTTTTGAATATGGTGTGACGTAGAGGTTCAGCTTCGTTGTTTTGCAAGTAGTTATCCAGAAGTTCCAGCCCAATTGTTGAAGAGACTATGCTTTTCCCATTAGATCAAGGTCTTGGTTCTTTGTTAAAATCAATTGTCCAGAGATGTTTGAATTTATTTCTAGAGTCTCAAATCTGTTCCTTTGGTCTATACACTCATTCCTCAGAGATACTGCAGGTTCGGTTCCAGACCACTACAATAAAATGAATATTGCAGTAAAGTGAACCACAAATTTTTTGGTTACCCAGTGCTTAGAAAAGCTGTTTACATGGGGAGTGGATGTGGCTTAAGCAGTTGAGCGCCCACTTGCCACATGGGAGGTCCTGGGTTCAATCCCTGGCCTGGGTACCTCAAAAAAACAAAAACAAAAAAACAACCACCCTTTTGGGAAGTGGATGTAGCTCAAACATTTGGGCATCTGCCTACCACATGGGAGATCCCGGGTTCAGTTCCTAGTGCCTCCTAGAGAAGATGAGCAAGAGAGCAAGCTGGCACGATGGACTGGCACAGTGAGCTGACACAACAAGGAGACACAAAGAGGAAACACAATGAGAGACACAACAAAGCAGGGGTGGAGGTGGCACAAGCGATTGAGCGCCTCTCTCTCACATGAGAGGTCCCTGGTTCTGTTCTCAGTCCCTCCTAAAAAGACGAGCAGACACGGCACACAACGAATGGACCCAGAGACCAGATAGTGAGCGCAAATGAATGAGAGAATGTGTATAAGGTACCTGGTACCAGGTCTGGCACAAAATGAGTCCTCAATGCATGTGAACCACTATTATCATTTTCAAAAAAATCTGTTACTAAGGGATACCCTGCTGCTGGAGCTGATAATGAAACTGTATGGTTGTCTGCATCAAGATTGTTGATACAGGTGCTACTATATCCTATTTAAATGGTGAAATCTGTAATCAATCATTGTGTACCACATCATTCCAGTGACTCGTATATAGTAGGCACATAGCCGTTTGTTGAATGTATGCTTTCAGGAATGCATAAATAATATCAAGAGAGAATTAAGTATTTAATTCCTTCCTGTCTCTCTCCCCTGGTCACCTCATTTCCCTGCACAGCATTATCTCCTTAGTTTCTTATGTGTCTTCCCAGAGATATCCAAACATATACAAGCAAAAACGTATGTATGTGTGTATACACACAATTCTACATGAATTGTAACACAAGTTTTCTGCAATTTGCTTTTTGTCACATTACAACATATCTTAAAGATCTTCCATATCAGTTAATAAAGCTCTATGTAGTGTTGTTATATTTCTAAACTGAGTGCCTTTAAAGCCAGAACCACTCTATGTTGTCTTATGCTTGCCAGCTTCATTCATTTTAAATTGTCTGCCTTCCCCAAAGGCATTAGTTTGCATCCCCTGGCTTGAATGCATACTACAGTTATGTGGCCTAGAATGAAGACCTGTCATGATTGTTTTATGTATGGTGTAATAACATTTACTTTAATGATTTTCTTTCCAGTTTTGATGAAACAAGAACACAGAGAAGAGACTGACTTGTCTTCAGTTCCATCTTTGCCTGTGCCTCATCCTGCCCAGACCCAGAGGCCTTCCTCAGATCCAGGGCACCCACATGATAGTGTACTATCCACACAGAGAAGCTTGGTTTGTCCCATCCAGCAAGCATTTGCATCCATGGTAACCTCATCCCATCTGCCACAGTTGCAGTGTAGGGATGAAAGTGCTGGTAAAGAACAACCTATGAGATCTTCTTCAATTGTGCATCAGGCTTTTCAGGTCACACCAATGCCTCCTTCCTATCAGGCTATGCAAACGAATGTGTACAATGGACCAGCTTGTCTTCCTATTAATGCTGCCTCTAGTCAAGAATTTGATACAGTTTTGTTTCAGCAGGATGTAACTGTTCCTAGCTTAATAAATCTTGGCTGTCAACCACTGTCATCCATACCATTTCATTCTTCAAATTCAGGCTCAACAGGACATCTTTTAGCACATACACCTCATTCTGTGCAGACGCTGCCCCATCTTCAGTCAATGGGATACCATTGTTCAAATGTAGGACAAAGGTCTCTTCCTTCTTCAGCTATTGACCAGGTCACAGGGCAGCCTTCCCCTCAATTACAGCCTGTAATATATGGTCCTTCACATTCAGGGTCTGCTACAACAGCTTCCCCAGCAGCCTCTCGTCCCCTGGCCAGTTCACCACTTTCTGGGCCACCGCCTCCTCAGCTGCAGCCTATGCCTTACCAGTCTCCTAGCTCAGGAACTGCCTCATCACCATCTCCAGCCACCAGAATGCATTCTGGACAGCATTCAACTCAAGCACAAAGTACAGGCCAGGGAGGTCTTTCTGCACCTTCACCCTTAATATGTCACAGTTTGTGTGATCCAGCTTCATTTCCACCTGATGGGGCAACTGTGAGCATTAAACTGGAACCTGAAGAGCGGGAACCTAACTTTGCAACCATTGGACTTCAGGACATCACTTTAGATGATGGTAAGTTCATCTTTCTGTTCTTGAACCAGTGAGGATCCAGGAATTTTCTTCACCAAGAGTCTTGAGAAAGTTACCATAGATTGTTTATTGGCATATAGTTGGGCTTTTTAATGTAAGTTGCTATCATTAAAAATATGTTAATATATGTATGACTTTGAGAATAGTCTATGCTTTAAAGTCTATTTTACCATTTACCACTAATATCTGTTGCTGAATAGGTCATCTTTTTTTCCAGAAAATATAGTGAGGTCATGTTATCTAGAGAATGGAATTTAAAGGTGTTAATACAGTAAACATTGTTGAATGCCTTACATTTGCAAGGCAGGGAGTTAGGTGCTGGAAATACCAGGAATGTAGTAAGGTAGAGCTCCTGTAAATGTAGCAAGTTGGTATATAGACTTCTGCTTTTATGAAATCAATAAATTGGAGAACAAACTCTGGAATACCAGTCATCTCAATAACTGAAAATTCCTTAAGATAGGATCTTCAGGTAACAGTTTCAGAGTTTATTCTTGGCTTTATTATTTATCTAGATTAAGGAATTCAGTGACAGCTACCTACAATTGTCCAGTATGAAAATTCTAAGGATTCTGAAACATGGCTATAAAATTTTAGTACTCTCTGATTCTGTATTAATCTATTGAAGAAAAATAATTGTAGCTCAACTATCTCCATTTTACGGATCTGGACAGGCTGAGTTCACTTTTTTATTTCTATTTCTGTTTTATGTTTATTTCCCCCTTTTAAACAAATTAAACATTAATAAAACACAAATGAAGTATGCTTTTTATTTTTGAAGTTTTTAAGTAAGATTGAGTCTGTCAGGAACCATTCACGAATTAGTTGACTGTTGCTTTTAGACGTGTGGGCATTAACACCTTATTTTTTTATTATAAATTCAGTGATATTTAATAGACAAGTTATCAGCACACCTCAGCTCAAAAATTCAGGAGTTATAGAGCTGGAAATACCATCTTCAGTCATGTTTCTAATCTGCCTGTAGGTGATGCTTTAGACTGGGTCTAGAACAAAGATAATAGGTGAAAGAGAATTCCATTTTCTCCATAGAGCCTTGGTTTGTGAGAGGAGCCAGGACAATTTTAAGATTACAGATATTCAGTATTATATGAAGTTTCAAAGGCTGTCTAATATCTATTCCATCTTCCTCATTCATGCTGGACTTCATAGTCTGATAGCCCTGGTGATACTATATTCCTGTGTGTACAACATTTCAGGGCCTTTTGAGTTCCAGCTGCCCTTCTTGTTTCATGTGGCTCTGATGTCTCTGGAATCATGCAGAATAAACCTAATCCTTATTCTATAATAGCCTTTCACATGTATGAAACCTTGATTTCTTTTCCAGGCTTAACAATTTTTCAGCAACTTTACCCTTCCCTTTCCAGCACTGTAGTTCTCCTCTGCTTCAACCCTGCTTCTTAAGTTCCTTTTTGGAGCCAGTTCAGAGTGGGTTAGGACTGTCACCTTCCTTGTTCAGAAGACTATATTATTAAAATGGCCTGAGGTCAGGGGACTTTCTTAGCTCAACCATGATGCTTAAATTAGTGAGTTATAAGTACTTCTAAGTTACATTCCCCTACCCATATTTGGAAATTTTTGGAATGAAAATCTAAAGTTGACACTTATCCTTGTTCAGTTTCATTGAGGTGATTTTTTTTGCCCCTCATATGCCCTTCCAAGATCAGAAGGGTCCCAGAAGCATTTCTCTGCCTCAGAATATTGTGACTCCTTCTCAGGGGATGGCATCCCTTGGGGTGTAACAATAGCAGAATACTGATCTTTAACTGAACAAATGTTCTTTTTTAAGGAGCTACCTTGAAAGGCTATAATATATACTTATTCAGTCAGTTAAGGCATTGTTCAAAGCTTTTGCTGCTTGCCTTAATTTTTTCTTTGCTACCTCCATATACCATTGCCCCTGCTAGAAAAGTGTTTTCTACATCTATTAAGTTATTATCGAGTTTTACCTATATGTTAACAATTTGTGTGCCTGGAGCTGTAATTTTCCCAAAATAAAACTTCATTTTGGTGTATATCCATTTTTTTGCCAAATTATATGTATTAAAACAGTTAATGTTAAAAAATATATAGGAATTGTCACAGCTTGTGTTTTTTTATTTTTATTTTTACTGGGAGGTCCCAGGGATAGAACTCAGGTCCCTCCATATGGGAGATGGATGCCCATCCATTTGAGCCACATCCAGCCACCCACAGCTTGTTTTAAACATTTTAATCAAGATTTTAGTATTGTGAAATTAGACTCTTTTAGACCTTTAAATACAGGCCCATTTAATTGTGATTCAGCCAACCAAATATGAATCCCATTGCAACTTGCCTTTAGAGTCCCTCAATTCCCACTTGCCCTCCTTTGTTCACAAACTGTCACAGCTGCAGCTCTTCAGCAGACAAGAGAATTCATGTTAAACGTAGCCTGACCTGCTGCTGTAGTGAAAACTGCCACTGCCACTTGCAGGCTCTTTGTAGTAACAAGCTGGTCCTGAATGTAGGATATTTGCTAATTTGATAGTAAACAGGGATTCTAGACATGGTCTCAGTTACTGCAGTTCTGCATGTCTGTGACAAAAGAGCCTGGTTTCAAGTAGATGCTTTTTTAAAGCAAGGGAATGTTGAACACAAGGTTCAAGTGGTTATCCTGGGTGGCGGAGTCAGGGAGCTGGTATGGAGGATGAAAAGAGAGGTAGATAATATTTTTGGCATTCTAGTCCACCTGTTGGGTAGTGGTTTCTCTGGTGTTTATTGTATTTAAATAAATAAAACAAAAGAAGGCCATGCATAGCCAATGAAGAGAGTATGTCATCAAAGAGGTATTATAATTCATACACTTACAGGCACTGGGGTGGTTGGAGGTAGAAAATGTTGAACGTTGTCCTTTAATGCCTGTTAACTGAGACTGAGTAACTAATGAATCCTCTTTTGGGAAGCCTAAATGTATCACCCAGCTGCAAACATCTTTGTGATATATTAATTGCAGAGACAAAAAAGTCCCATAAATAATGCCCATGTAGGCTTTGGAGAGTGGCTCATGTAGAATGGACCATGATGGGGATTCAAGACCTTAATATGACCACCCATGAACATACAATAAGAAAAATTAATTTTCAGACCCAGTACAGCAAGAATAAGAATTTATTCTTACTCTTTTTGGGGAGTGGATGTAGCTCAGTGGTTGAGTGCTGCTTCCCATCTGTAGATGCTTTTATATAGATGGGATTATTTTATTTTATTTGGATTTCTTAAAATAATCCCTATTATTTTTTGGGTAAGTAGTAGATTCATATAATTTAAAATGCTAAAGGTACAACAAGGTTTACATAGTAAAAAATCTCTCCTAGGTACCCAGTTCTCATCCATATGGGCAATTGTTACCAACCTCTTGACCATTGTGCCAGAGCTATTTTATTCATTTATAAGCAATTGCATATGTTCTCCTTATTTACACTTAGATATTATATATAGTATTCTGCCCTTTGCTTTTTCCATGTAATACTGAATCTTTGTGAGCATTCTTTGTTGTTGCAGAATAGAATATTCTATGACATATTCCATTGTATAGATGTACCATTGTCTATTTAACAGGTACAGTGAAAACCTTTTTACTTATATCATTTCCCATTGATGTATAGATCTTTAAACATGTTTGGAGATATATATGATAAATTCCTAGAAATGGGATTTCTAGGTTTGAGAAATAATTGCCAAATTGTCCTCCATAAAGATTGTTATAATTTATATTGCCACTGGCATTGTCAGAGTGTGCCGATTTCCCTATGCCTTCACCAGTGAATTCTGTTAGCAAATGTTTTCATATTTTTCAGTAGGATAGGTAGAAAATAGGTTCTTGGTGTAATTTTAATTTTATTTCACTTATGAATAAGGTTGTGTACCTTTTCATATGATTAAGAGCAAATCTTTTGTCATATAACTGCGATTTCTATTCATGTTTTGCTTACTTTTCTATTAGATAATTGGTCTTTTTCTTGTTAATTTATAGAAGCCCCTTTTGTCTTAGATTTATTAGTTCTTTGAGATATGAGTTATAAATATTTTTTCTAATGTGTTGATTTTTGCCCTGAAGAATTTTTTTACATTTAGATAATAACTTATAAATCTTTACTTTTGTCTCCCATAGCTTCTGTTACTTTTATGATTTTAAAAATGTTTAGCCATCTGGAATTTATTTTGGTATAAGGTTTGAGTTATGGATCAAATTTTAATTTTTCAGATGACTACCCAGTTTTTCAAATATCATTTATTAAATATCCATATTATCCCCTTTGATTTAAAATGCTAACTTTATCTTATACTAAATTTACCTGTTTATTTGGATCAAGCTCTGGACCTTCTGATAACAGGAAATTTTAATTTTAAATTCCCCAGCATCAGAAATCTCATAGATAAACAGTACATACAATGGAAAGTGATAAGTGCTATGGAAAAAAGAGTCAGGATATTTGGAGAGCTGTGAGGGGTAAAGCGGGGGAGGGGACAACTCCAGTTTTAAATACAGTAATCTTAATAAGCCTCATTGATGAGGTTACATTTGATCAAAAACTTGAAGATGAGGAAGTTACTGGTGTGGATACCTGTGGGAAGACTATTCCAGGCAAAGGGGACAGCTAGAGAAAAGACCCAAAGGTGAGAGCATGTCTGGTTTATTGAGGAATGGCAGTAAGGCCAGTGTGCTGGAGCAAGAGGGATCTAGGGGTAAAGTGGTAGGAGATAAGGTCAAAGAGGTAATGGGGAGCCAGAACATGTAGGACAGCAGTCCTCAAACTTTTTGGTCTCAGGACCTCTTTATATTCTTAAATATTTTTGAGTATCCTAAAGAACTTTTTAAAATGTGGATTACATCTATCAATATTTATCATATTGGAAATTAAAACTGAGAACCTTTTAAAAATACATAGGCACACATCCCATTACCCATCAGAGCAGTGAAGTCATCACGTACCATGCAGCCTCTGGAAAACTCCACTGTAAATTCATGAGAGAATGAGAGTGAAAAAGGGAAAAAAATATGTAACTGTTATTATGAAAATAGTTTTGAACAGGTGCGTCACGATCTGATTTAGGTTTTAATAGAATCACTCTGGCTGCTGGATGGAGAAAAGACTGTGAAGGGGTCAGGGCAGAAACAGGGAGACCAATTGAGATGTTTTTGCAGTAACCCAGACCAGAAATTATGGTGGTTTGGATTAGGGTAGGAGCAGTGGATAAGGTAAGAAGTGGTCAGATTTTAAAGTTAGCACCAATAGCATTTCCTGACAGATTCAATGTGAGGTGTGGGAGAAAGAGAAGAAAAGGATGACACCAGGTTTTTTGCTTGAGCAACCAGAAGGATGGAGTTGCCAGCAGCTAAGATAAGAAAGGCTGTGAATGGAGTCGGTTTTGGAGAGAGATTTGGTGTTTAGTTTTGGATGTGTTAAGTTTGAGAAGTCTATTGAACATTCAAGTAGAAAGGTCAAATAGTTGGATAAATGAGTCTGGAGTTTTGGGAGTTAAGAAATAAATTTGGGGGAAGCGGGTGTGGCTCAGTGGATAGAGCCCCTGTTTACCATATGGGAGGCCCGGGTTTGCGTCCCGAGCCCTCCTTGTGAGGGCACGCCGGCCTGAGCGGTGCGGTGGGCTGATGC
Organism: Cabassous unicinctus; assembly: GCA_029593785.1. Lineage (NCBI taxonomy): Eukaryota > Metazoa > Chordata > Mammalia > Cingulata > Chlamyphoridae > Cabassous > Cabassous unicinctus. The sequence continues at coordinate 10,007 of JAQZBX010055528.1, read as the reverse complement.
AGCAACCTCACGGCAGGAAGCGGGTGTGGCGCAATGGATAGAGCACCCGTTTACCATATGAGAGGCCCCGGGTTCGCTTCCCGGGGCCTCCTTGTGAGGGCAGGCCAGCTCACACGGCGCTGCTGATGCGGCAAGACCTCACAGCAAGGGGGAGATAAGCAGACACAGAGAAGACACGCAGCGAATGGACACAGCAGCACAAGCAGCAAGGGGGGCGATAAATAAAATAAAATAAATCTTTAAAAAAAAAAAAGAAAGAGAAATTTGGAGTCAGCATGTAGATGTTATTTAGAGCTGTGAGACTAGATGAGGTCACCAAATGGTAAATTAACTGTCTAACATTTATAAATCCAAATAATAATTGCATTTCTATAAAATGTTACAGAATATCTACACATATATTTCAGGAGACACTACTCTCTTTGTGTAAATAATGAAACAGATTCAGAAGAGTTAAATGAATTCCCCTGTCACCAATCAAATAAGTGATAAAACTAGGATTCCATTCTTTACTTTCATATATACTACAAGGTCATTGCCTTGTTTGTATAAACCAAAGATAGATAGGTATGATAGATAGATAGATAGATAGATAGATAGATAGATAGATAGATAGATAGATAGATAGATAGACAGACAGATCAATGTGACTAGAGTAAGCAGCTTAGTCAAGTGAGAAAATTTCTCTTATATTCCCCAAACAAATTTCAATATTTGTAAATATTTAGCAGACATTTAAAACTTTGAGACCAAAGAAACAGATTCTGTACCCCAGATGTATAAATTTTAAAAGAGGGATTTGGGAAAGTGCTCCAAGTCTTGCTTTGAAAGAATGGTTAGAGTTGTGAAAACCTAATTCAGTCATTTTACACAGTGTTCTCCCATGAGAAAACCCAAAGATTTTTGTGATAGTGAGAAATCAGGTATTTTTTGGAGCTGTCAACAGTGTTTCAAGGAACTAGAAAGATGTCTCAGGGACTACAAGTTTCCATAAAGCACAAACTAAAATTACCACTGAGTCAGGCAACTCACAAGAGCTCCTACAGGTTTTTTTGCCCTCTTAACTTTGTTCCTGGGCTTCTTTTTTCATATTTATGTGCCAATTTACCTGGAATTACGTGTTCTTATACCTTTGAGTCTGTTTTGGAAGATTCAGTTGTAGAGATTGGGCACCCTCAAACAGGAGATTTTTGATGTGATATATTTTCAGTCTTTAAAATCTATTGCTCATCCTGTAATCTTAAATAGCCCCCTGAAAACTAGGTGACTGATCTCAAATTTAGTAATAAAAAGCTTGTGGCAGAAAATTGTTGTCTGAACAGAGGATTTTCTATTATTTGTTTTATTTTGTTTTGATCCCTTTCATGAGGCTACATCTTTGCTTCTGGGTTCCTCCTTTGTTCTCCTTTCTATATCTGCCTAAAATGAGGGTATTAATTATTACTGTCAGAGACTACCTACAGATTCTTCTCCTCCAAGGTAAAATAAGCACTCTTCTAGAAGATATGGTTGGTCTTTTTGTTTGAAGTTGTAAAGCAGAGGCCAAAAATGATTCCTTATAAGCCGAAGGAGGAGGCTTTGCCTGTATGTATGTTTAACCTGGGTATCTAAGTGCTTAAGTCACTACCACAAAACTGACTGATAATGATCTTGAGTGTAATGGCTTCCAAGTATTTTTGACAGCTTCCAACAATAAGAAGTAAGGTTTATAATATGGCCCAGTACATGCACACAAAAACGTATGTATATAAATAAAACAAAAACAAACAAAAAACATATGTTAACTGACATGAAAGTTTCACAAACCAGTTCTTAACCTCTTTTAAAGGAAATAACAGTCTAATCTTCTATTTTTTAATACTGGTTTTAACTCAATTGATTTTACAACTTGCTAATGGAGATGAACTTTAGCAACTTTACTTCAAATAATACTCCTCTGTGACCCACAAATTTGTGCATAGTTTTCTGAGCCCCTGCTGTTGGACATTTTGATTCTGTGGTCTGAGATATTGCCCATGAGTTTGTTCTTATCAGGTGCCCCAGATAATTCTGATGTAGCCATAGACAGGTATTTGGGAACTACTAGTTGATCTAACTTAATTAAAAACTAGTTCATTTAAAACCAAATTTAATTTACTTCTTAAAACAATTGAAAACCATAATTGTAACTCTTTAAATTGTCCTTTTAATGTTAAAAAATAAATCGGCGATTACCTAAACTATATGGACTAGAATATTCATATCTAATGAAGTGTGGGGAACCATTTTATGCAGTGATTGGGAGGTAAAGAACAATTAAATTTCTCTTGATTATAGAAAAAACAGGCTGGGCACTATAGTAGATTAAAAATTCACCTCTGGTTTGTTCCATTCAGTAGTGATGTTGTCTTCTTTGACACAGACCAGTTTATATCTGACTTGGAACACCAGCCAGCAGGTTCAGCAGAGAAATGGCCTAACCACAGTGAGGTGTCATATCCAGCTTCTTTCTGGAGAATCTAGAGGGTGAGTGTTGATTGAAATGTGTCATTGTTTTTGTGCCCAAGTCTGGTGATTGCATGCAGTGGCTGGATTTGCATGTGCTACAGAGGAGAGGGTATTCACAAGCACCTTCTTGATAGGCCCACTCATTATCTTTGAAGCTACCCTTTGATCATCCGCAAGACTCTGCTTTTTTAATCTAACCACACTCAGGCTCCCACACTTGTGCTTATAATTTTAGTCTGGGTTTGAATGAAAAGCAAATGTTTTAATTGGATTCATTTAACCAAAGCAGAGAAATGACCATATATATTAATTCTGTAGCTTGGATACGGAGTAGATTTGGTTGTTGATTAGGTGTTTAGGCCTGCTCATTTATGGTCAACTAAGTACTGGAAGTTTTGATGTGAGGCAGTTATGGAATGAAATAAAGCAGGAATCTATTTCATTTGCCACAAGCAACCTAGAACCCTTGGGTCTGCTTTGTAGTCCTGTTTGCATTCCTGGTAGTTCATCTGGGGCTCCGCTTGGAAACAAGCAGTAATAGTGGAATTTGTGTCTGTGAGGGAACAGCCTGTCTCAGGTCTCTCGACCTCAGCAAGTAAGAACACAGCCTGCCCTCACTATCATGTCATCTCCTTTCTTCAAAGACTCTCAAAGCCACTTAAGAAATTATGTGATAGAAATTGTAAACATTCAGATTGTAATTCTCAAAATGTCATTTGAATTTCATTTAAGAATGATTTAGATTTAGAAGGGGCCTTCGATATCATTTCCAGTACCCAAATCTTTACATATTTAGGATACTGAAGCTTCCTGATTACCCATTAGACAAGGCATTGAAACCCCAAGGCTTTTTCCTGAAGCTGGGCCTACCCTGGTCTCATGTCATTTCTGTCTAACCATGTGACTGAATTCTTACAAGAATATAGTAAAATTCTCAGGAGAGTTAAAACCAGAAAGGACTTAAAAGAACTTCCTTATATTATGGTTGAGAAAATCACATGTAGAAAGATTAAGCAAATCTGTTGTGGTCACACCACAGTTGAATCAGGACTCAATCTTATTTCTTCGTGTTTAGCCCAGTGCTCTTCCCATTGCAACAAGTTGTTCATCAGTGACCTTGGTGACAAGTGTTTCCATGGAGTGAAAGGATCAATGAATGACTAAGGAGTGAATAGGAGATGAGAACATAGAAATAGCAGTGTAAATAATTCCTTCATGGAATAACGAAAATGCACTAATAATGATTGAAGTGATGAATGCACAGCTATGTGGTTATATTATACCAGATACCATTGATTATATACTTTGGATAGATTGTACACTTTGGATGGATTCTATGCTTTATTAATATGTTATCAATAAAATTGATTTTTTTAAAAAGGATGTTAAGCCATGAGAGAGAGACTTAGATACAGAAGGGAATGTAGGGGTCTAAGGTTTTTTATCTGTTTTTCTTGCTTGCTTATTCAAGATAGAAAGATTTATCCATATGTAAAGGTTAATGGGAAGGAGGGGAGGAGGGTAGATTGAGATTGATTAAAGTTATGGGAGGGAGAACAAAATTGATGCAGCAAGGTTCTTGAAGAGGCATGAGTATGGGATATAGAGCACTGGTGGTAGAATGAGTCATTTTGATATGCTTCTGGAGCTTAGGTTTGACCTCTAGATAAAAAGATTTGGGAATCAAGAGTATATATATATAGAAGTAGACAAGTTTATTCAGAGAAAATGTACAAAATGGAGAAAAAAATAGGGAAAAGACAGACTCTTCTAATAATCCTAAAGTGCTTCTGATTCCTACATCTTAACCTAAATTGAAAAGAAGTGTTTATTCTTTTACATTTTAGTTTTTGCTGATATAAAAGGGTACCTGCTGATAATTGAATATACTTTCAACAAAATACAATGATTTAACCACATTGGAAGTTTCTTTCACACCAGGGTAATGCAGAGATCAGAATTCCTTTCATTTTGTTGTTCCTCTACACCACACCACTATGACTAACTCTTAGCCCAAAGCGGGGATGGGTAAGAGAGGAGCAAACTAATTATACAACCACATCTAGCTGTAAGAGAGAAATCAGGAAATACAGTCTGTGGTTGAGTGGTCATGTGACCAGCTAAACCTCAATTACTAGGGGAGAATGAATTAAGGGAATTGTTAGCAGTGTACTATAGATACCCTCTAAATTTTCAGGAATTTATTTCTGTAGTTTGAGAAGACAATTTACCTAATCAGATTTTGATAAATGCAGATTAATTCTTCAGCTCATGTTGTAAATAGGTGAATTTGATATTCATTTGTTTAGTTTATAGATGGTGCTCTTATAACTTACCAGATAACCTAAAAATATTAGCAAAACTGTTCTACAAAGTAATAAATACATAAAGTGACAGTAGATTTCTTATCCCTTTAAAATCATTTATATTCCTTGACTTCAAAATTTCTCGTTTCTTCACTTAAAGCGAAATTCAGAAATTGATTGCACCTAAATATGCCTTCATCTTTATAACAATTACATCTCTAGAAGAATGTTCATCCAGAAAATGAATTATACCTTTAATCTTGGAGCTTAGGAGAGGAAAGATGGACTCAACCAAACTTTGGTGAATATTCATTATAGCTTCAAAATGAAATAATGAGTCTAGTGATACTCAAAGATCCTCTGCAAAAATGCTCAAGATGCTCAGATACCAATTACAAAGACCCTTTGGCCTTTTGTGTACATGGCACTGTGCAGTGCCCTGGTTAACCTGCCCACCTGGTTGCCCACCTGATTGTGAAGTTTCATACCATACCTTCCTTGTCAGCTCTAACTTTGAATCCTTAAGCATGGGAAATAAATCTAAATAAGAGGCCTGATGTTATTCAAACACCTCATTCTTGTGTGTAGAAACAGCATTCCAGCAGACTGTTAATTTGAACATTTCTTGGGTAAAAAGTTATCTTTTCTTGCAGCAGATATTGCTGATGGCTCTGATTCTACTTCTTTTGTCTCTATTTCTGTTGTGGTGGCATAGGCAAATCCAGGCATTGGGGTAGTGGGAGTCCAGGATGGTTGCTGCCACAAGTAGGCTAGATGCTATGACCCACCATAACCTGTTAGCACTGTCATTGAGGGTTGCTGACTCCAGTTCCAGGCTTTTAATTCACTTTACCCTTTAAAGGGGAAAAAGTGGTAAATGTATACATTAGTGTAGCAAATAACTCTTTATGTTCTTATCTTAAATTGGTGAAAATAAATAAAAGAGGGGAACGGGTGTAGCTCAGGTGGTTGAGCTGTTTCCCACATAAGAGGTCCCAGGTTCAATCACTGGTACCTCCTAAAATGGATGAATGAATGAATGAATGCCACCTAACATATTTTGTGGAAGAAAGTTTAAATAAAGCAATAAATTTATACATATATGCATTCAAAAGGAAGCAAAGAATAAAACTGCAAGCATTAGTATTTTTAAGTAACTTAAATGTTGTATTTATCGAGATTGTTAATGTTTGACAAAAAAATTATAGACTTGTTTACCAGTAATAATTTTGACTTGCTTAAGTGGACACCCAAGTTTTGGCCAGTGACAACAGGAAGCTATCTCAGGATCCAGAGGTATGAACCCTAGCCCAGAGCACCTAGCCTAAGGGAGAAGTGAGAAGAGAAAGAGAGCAGAGGACTTGGATAATTAACAATGGGCTCAAGTTAACTGCCAAAGGACTGTAAAAGAGCTTTGTTGCAATTCTGACTCCCTGTCCTAAAATTTGTATGTTACTCAACTGTAGCAATTACTTGAGCATAATTTTTATTGTTGTCCCAAGTCCCCACACTGCATTAAGAATTCACTTGGAAAATAATTTTAGCACTGTATCTGTATAAAGCATTAAGGATTCAGTGGAGAATATGATAGACAAGGTCCCTGCCCAGTTGGAACCTAAATCTACTGACTACTGGTGAATTACGAATAAGGGAATCCTGTAGTTTCATTTATATTTGAGAATAAGTCAGCCTGAGTACTCCTTTGTGGAAAATTTTCTTGGCTTTATCATAGTCCTTAAAATCTTAAATTGTCAGGAACCTTCTAGGTTGCTTCAGCTAAATGAGGTTAGGCATACCAGGCAAAAGAACAGCAGAGCTTTGGTAAGGGGAACAGAAATAACACAACTTTTCCTATAAACCACACTACCCGGCCATTTCAGAAAAGAGTTTTTATCCTTACCATCAAACTATACTTGTTAAATGGATGGGAAGTGCTGGACCTGGCTCTTCATCTTCAGGGCAATGTAAGCATTGATTTCCTCATAAAGATGACACAGAAAAACAATACATCATGTGATTTTTAAAAAAATAACATTGACATAAGAATTGAAGAAGGTTATCCCTGAAGTTACCATTTTGGGGAGGGATAAGTGATAGGAAAAGATGACTTGAATGTGACTGAGTACTTGCTTATATATTTGGCTTTTTGCTTCTGCTGTGAGGCCTGCCTAAAATAGACACTGTTAAAATCAGATGCCATGTGTTAATGTTTACATTCTCTGGTCCCCTTCCTATCCCACCACCTAAGAAACTTCCAGTGTGCTCGTTCCAGATAGCTTCCCAGTGGTTGTATTAAATAGGATCCATTTATTCAGCCATCAGAAATTGATGTTTCCTCAGTGGTAAGGCCCTTGCCCTCAGGAGTGCACAACCTATTTGTGAGATAGATAATGATGCTGCCTGTTGATAATCTAATCTAATGAGTAATGTTAGAGGCCTTGCACAGAGATTGTGGACCATCCATATGCTCTCCTGTAGCATGAGACTAGCCCATAGACCCCAGAATCCACATTTAAAACACTGCTTCTTGCCTGGTATGTGGCTTGGAATTACAGAAATGCCAAGGACTGTCTTGCCTACTTATGCCCCTTTATATTCCTACTTTATAATCTATGTTTTTCCCCCTCCTTTATACTGATGAGGAAACTGAAGAGAAAATGTATTGTCATGAAAAGCATCCTCATAACTTCATTTACTAAAAACTATCCCAGTGCATTATTGCTAGCAAGTCAGGAGTAGGTTTAGATTATATTCCATTCTTTGCAAAAGCATTATTAACAGTCATAAATTGTCCTGGCAAATTTACTTAAAGTATCCACTATCTGACAAAGACATTCATAAATCTGTACCAGTGACCTTCAAAACTTAGTCTCGTTTAGTAGTGATTAACTCTCTGGCACTGACTAATCTTCACCCTTTTTTAACTGAAATCCTTTGGCTTCGAGTTCCCACTTCTTTACAAAAGTAGAGTTGTAACCAGTCAAGCCAAATCTTTTTTTTTTTTTTTTTTAAGATTATTTATTTATTTATTTATCCACCCCTTGCTGCCCGTGCTCGCTGTGTCCACTTTGCTGTGCATTTTTCTGTGTCTGCCTGCCTCCCCTTTTTGCGACCTCTTGCTGCATCAGCTCACCAAGCCATGCGGGCTGGCTTGCCTTCACCAGGAGGCCCCAGGAATCGAACCCGGGCCCTCCCATATGGTAAACGAGAGCCCTATCGATTGAGCCACATCCGCCTCCCCAAAATCTTTATCCTTCATTTCATTGGATATCTTCTGAGTGCTGCCACCTTAAAACTTGTTTCTTGACATAAAGAAACCCACTTGTACAAGTGAAAGAGATCTTGTTAATCTAACATGGTCATTGTATAGATAAAGGAATGGAGTCTTAGAGATATGAAGTAACTTGTCCAAGGCCACACGTGGAGTTAGTGGCAGAGCCTGTATTCCAACCAAACCCACTCACATATTTGCTTTCCTGGATCCTGTCTTCTCATCAGAACACAATGCTACTCCCACTCATTATTTTTGTCCTTTTGCTCTTCAGTTGCACTAAATTCTTCAGAGCAAAATTTTCTCCTGTGCTTCCAGGACTCTAGTGAGCATGAAGACTCCTAAATCTCTTCTTGCTTCTGACCATTCTTTGTAGCTTCCAGCCACCTGGACTCTCCTATTTGTTCTCATTTCTAATTCTAATTCCATACCTAACCTACCACCTTCCTTCTGTAAACTTCTCTTCCTTAGTTTATTTCCAGTCATGACAGGACCTCTCTTTTCTGTCCTAGACTCAAAACCTTGGTGTTTAGTGGATCAATCCTTCTTTCCTCTCTCCCTCTTCTTACTATCACCACACTTGCTCTCCCTTCCCTAGTATCACCAAATTTGCGTAGGTCCTTTGCATTTTCTTTATTTTAATGGTTTCTCTGCCATGCTGCACTTTTAGTATCTGAGAATTTGGCAGGTGTTTTGGAGCTTATTCCACCATTCACCAAGCATGTAACCTTAAGGCAAATTACGTGACCTGTCAAAGCCTCAGTTAACTCATCTATAAAGTGGAACAATAATTATCTTAAAGTGTTGTGAAGATTAATTAAAATAAGATATAATATTCAGTTATAACATCTAACCCATAGATTCTCGATAAGTATTTGTGGAATGAATAAATATTGGCTCCCTTCTCCTTCTAGTTATAATGAGTATATGAGTTAGAAGAATTGATTTTTCTTAACTACCTAAATTATAAAGAGATTAGATATTAATACTTGGAGATTTTTAGAAAGGATTCTTAGTGTAGCCTTTGCTCTATGATCATATCAAATTGTAAGAATAGAATGTTTGTTTTTATCTTGGTCTCTTTTTGTTTATAACAGCTTTATTGAGATATAATTCACATACCATAAAACTTAACCTTTTAAAGTATACAGGCATACCTTGGAGATACTGCAGGTTCGGTTCCAGACCACTACTATAAAATGAATATCACAATAAAGCAAACCACAAATTTTTTGGTTTCCCAGTGCTTAGAAAAGTTGTTTACACTATACTGTAAGTGTGCAATAGCATTATGACTAAAAAAGCCAATGTTCATACCTTAATTAAAAAATACTTTATTGTTAAAAAATGCTAACCATCATCTGAGCGATGATTTCAGCAAGTTGTAATCTTTTTGCTGGGTGGAGGATCTTGCCTCAGTGTTGATGGCTGCTGATCAGGGTGGTGGTTGCTGAAGGTTGGGGTGGCTGTGACAATTTCTTAAAATAAGACAACACCAAAGTTTGCCTCATCAATCGACTCTTCCTTTCATGAAAGATTCCTCTTTCTTTCATGACAATGCGATGCTGTTTGAACCTCTTTCAAACCTGGAGTCAGTCCTCAAACCCTGCTGCTGCTTTATCAACGACGTTTATGTAATATTTCAAATCCTTTGTTGTCCTTTCAAAATATTCATATCATCATCACCAGGGGTAGATTCCATCTCAAGAAACCACTTTCTTTGCTCATCCATAAGAAATAACACAGGTTTTATCATGAGATTGCAGCAATTCAGTCACATCTTCAGCCTCCACTTCTAATTCTAGTTCTCTTGGTGTTTCCACCCCATCTGTAGTTACTTCCTCCCTGATGATTTGAACCCCTCAAAGTCATTCAGGAGGGTTGGAATCAACTTCTGTCAAACTCCTGTAAATGCTGATATTTTGACCTCCTCCCATGAATCA
>JAQZBX010055527.1:0-18396 GCA_029593785.1 Cabassous unicinctus | reverse complement strand
TGAAACTTGTTTTATGGCTCATAATATGGTCTGTCTTAGTAAATATTCCCTATGCAATTGAAAAGAATGTGTATTCTGTTGTTGGAGAGAGTGTTCTATGACTATCAATTAGGTCAAGTTGGTTGATAGAGTTGTTCATGTCTCCTCTATTGTTGCTGATTTTCTATTCTACCAATTACTGAAAGAGAGATTGTTTTGGTTTCCCAGCTGCTAAAACAAATACCGTACAGTGGGTTGATTTAACAACAGGAATTTATTGGCTCACGATTTCAGAGGCTAGAAGGCTTGCTTACTACCATGGTCAGAATCTTCTGGCTGGCCAGCAATCTTTGGGGTACCTTGTATTTTTTTGTCACATGACTTCCAACTTCTAGCTGCTCCCTGTGGCTTCTCTTTCTGTTGTCCAATTTCCTTTGCTTATAAGAACTTCAGCCATATTGGGTTAAGGCCCACCCTCATTCAGTTTGGGGATACCTTAACTAGTAATATCTTTTAAGGTCCCGTTTGCAAGTGGGTTCACACTCTCAGAACCAGGGGTTGGGACCTGAACATGCCTTTTGTGGGGGACATGGTTCAATCCTGACTATAATTGGCTAAAATTGTGAATTTGTTTGTTTCTTCTTGTGTTTCATAGTTTTGACTTCATGTGTTTTGAAGCTCTGTTATTAACCCTTTATAATTATGAAGTCACCTTCTTTATCCTGGTGGTGAAATAATTGCTCTGAAATCTCTAGCTCCCTTTTGACTAGTGTTAATGTTTTTCTGCATTATATTGTTGCTTCATCTGCTAGTATATGTTTCTCCATCCTTTGACTTTTAGCCTATTTGTGTCTTTATGTTTAAAGTGCTTTTCTTGTAGGCATTCGGTAATTGGGTCTTGCTTTTATATCCAATCTGACAGTCTCTGAATGTTAATTGTTGTGTTTAGACCATTTACATTTAATGTGTTTATTAATATACGGTTAGGTTTAAGTCTATTGTCTTGCTATTTTCTATTTGCCCTGTCTGATCTTTGTTCTCTTTTTCTTTCTCTTTTTTTGCTCAGATTCTTTTGTATTGCTTGAATATTTTTATGATTCCATTTTATCTGCTTAGTTGGCTTATTAGCTATAACTATTTGTTATTTCAGTGATTGCTTAGGGTTTGTAGTGTACATTAACTTATCACAGTCTACTTTCAAGGGACATTATATCACTTTACATGTAGTATTAGTACCTTAAGAAGTATACTTTTATTTCTCTCTCCTTGGCTTTTATGCTATTCTTGTTGTACATTTTAATTATACATATGTTATATATCTCAGGCGACATTGCTATTATTTTTGTTTAAATAGTCTTTTAGAGAGATTTATAATAAGAAAAAATCTCTTTTTATTATTTTTTCTCTGTGTTTCATTTTGGATAGTTTTTATTGCTATGTCTTCAAGTTTACTAATCTTTTCTCCTTCAATATATAATCTGCTATTAATCCCATCCAGTGCATTTTTTATATCATTTACACATGAACATACATAAACAATAAGTGTATAGTAAAAGTTGTGAACATACAAAGCAAACATTCGTAACATCATACAGGGGTGCCATACATCAACCCTCCACCAACACCTTGCATTGTGGTGAGACATTTGTTGCAAATTATGAAAGAATATTGTCAAAATCTTACTACTCATGATAGTACTTATCTTACATTTTGTGTATTTTCCCCCAACCCACCCTATTATTATTTTTTAAATATATTTTTATGACAGAAGTTGTAAACTTACAAAACAATCATGCACATGTGAAGAATTCCCAAACAACACCCCTCTATCACCACACCACTCTGTAGTGGAATATTTGTTACAGATTATGAGATAATATCATCCAATTATTACTAGGGCCACAGCATACATTTGGCACACATTTTCCATGCTCCCCCATTATCAACACAGTACATCTTTGGCATAGATGCAAGAATATTACATTTTTACTGTTAACCACACTCCATAGGTCACCCAGTTGTATTTTTCCCGTGCTTCTCCACATTCTCACCACCCTGCAATACTGATGTACATCTGCTCTAGCTCACAGAGGACACTTTTGCATCTGTACCGTCAACCCCAATTTTCATCCACCTCTGGGTTTGCTGTGCTCTTCAGTCCCTAGATTATTCTCTAGCTTTCTGTCAATTGGCAATTACATTCCTAGACTACCATTTTCAGCTACATCCCCATTTATAAACCCAGCTGTTACTCACTATAATGTGTTACCATCAACTCTGTACATCTCCACACTTTTACAGTAAAGCTAACTAAAACTTCTACATACATTAAATATCAGTAGTCCATCTCAGTCCTCCTCTTATCTCCTTTAAAAATCTGCCACCTCCCACCAGGTCTTGAAGATATTTTCCTACATTTTCTTCTAGAAGCTTTATGGTTCTTGCTTTTATATTTAGGGTTTTGATTCATTTTGAGTTAATTTTTGTATAGGGTGTGAGATAGGGGTCCTCTTTCCTTCTTTTGCTATGGATATCCAGTTTTCTCAGCACCATTTGTTGAATGTACTGTTCTGCCCGAGCTGGGTGGGTTTGACAGGTTAGTCAAAAATCACTTGACCATATATGTGAGGGTCTGTTTTTTAACCATCTGTTTGGTTCCATTGGTCTATGTGTCTGTCTTTATGCCAGTATCATGCTGTTTTTATCACTGTAGCTAGGTAATACGACTTAAAGTCCAGAAATGAGAGTCTGCCAACTTCGCTTTTTCCTTTTTAAGGTGTTTCTGGCTATTCAGGACCCTGTACCCTTCCAAATAAATTTGATAATCATGTTTTCCATTTATTTAAAAAATGCTGGTGGAATTTTTCTTGGGATTGCATTGAATCTGTATATCAATTTGAGTAGAATTGACATCTTAATGATACTTAGTGTATTAGTCAGCAAAAGGGGTGCTAATGCGAAATACCAGAAATGGGTTTGTCTTTATAAAGGGTATTTATTTGGGGTAGAAGTCCACAGTTACCAGGCCATAAAGCTTAAGTTTATTCCCTCACCAAAGTCCATTGCCACGTGTTGGAGCAAGACAGCTGCCAATGTTTGCCAGGGTTCAGGCTTCTTGGGTTCCTCTCTTCTTGGGGCTGCGTTTTTCTCCGGGCTTAGCGCCTCTGTTTCTTCCACAAGGTCAGCTGTAGACTATCAGGCAAATAGCTTGCTTCTCTTCTAATGGGGTCTTCTCTCCAACATCAAAACTCCAACCTCAAAACTGCAACTCAAAAACTGCTCCCTCTGTCCTTTGCCTTGCCTTTTATATTCAATTCCCCCACCCACCAAGGGGTGGGGCTGAACACCCTACTGATGTGGCCCAGTCAACGCCCTAATCATAACCTAATCATGCCCAGATTAACTAATCAGTTTACAAGCATAATCTAATATAGATTTTTGGAATTCATAATTACATCAAACTGCCAAACGGCTACACTTAGTCTTTCAATCCATGAGCGTGGAATGTTCTTCCAATTATCTAGGACTTTTAAAAATTTCTTTTAACAATGAGTTGTAGTTTTCTCAATACAACTGCTTTACATCATTGGTTAAGTTTATTCCTGAATATTTGGGTTTTATCTGTCTTATTTTATTTTCACTACTTTTTTGACACTTTTAGTTACTTTTATTGATATAATCTTCATTTCTAGACTCTCTTCCAGGCCTTTCTATCCTGTCTTTTCTCTTTAGGCTGTAGCATACCCTTTAGTATTTCCTGCAAAGCAAGTCTCTTGGTTACAAACCCAGTTTCTGTTTATCTGTGAATATTCTAAACTCGCCCTCATTTTTGAAAGACAATCTTGCCGGATATAAGATTCTTGGCTGGAAGTTTTTCTCTTGCAATATCTTAAATATATCATACCACTGTCTTCTTGCCTCCATAGTTTCTGGTGAGAAATCAGTACTTAATCTTATTGGGTATCTATTATATGTTATGCATTGCTTTTCTCTTGCTGCTCTCAGAATTCTCTCTTTGTCTTTGGCATTAGACATCTAATTAGTATGTGTCTCGGAGTTGGTCTGTTCAGATTTTTTTGGATGGGAGTACATCGTGCTTCTTGGACATAGATATCTATGTCCTTCAATAGGGCTGGGGAATTTTCTACCATTGTTTCTTCAAATATTCCTTCTGCCATTTTCCCCTTCTCTTCTCCTTCTGGGACACCCATGGCACGTATGTTTGCACACCTCTTGCTGTCCTTTAGTTCCCTGAGACCTTGTTCAAGTTTTTCCAATCTTTTCTTCATCTGTTCTTTTGTATGTTCACTTTCAGAGGCCATTTTCTTCAAGCTCACCAATCGTTTCCTCCTCAAATCTGCTATTATATGATTCCAGTGTATTTTTAATTTCATTTATTGCATCTTTCATTCCCATAAGAACTGCTATTTTTCTATGTATGCTTTCAAATTCTTCTTTGTGCTCATCCAATGTCTTCTTAGTGTCCTTAATCTCTTTAGCAATCACATTAAATTTATTAAGGAGATTTGTTTGAACATCTATGATTTAGTTGTCTCAACTCCTTTATGACATCTGGAGGCTTATCTTGTTCCTTTAACTGGGCTATATCTTCCTGCTCCTTGGTGTGGATTGTAATTGTTTTGTGTGTCTTGGCGTCTGGCTTACTAGAGTTTTATTCTGGGTGCAGGTTTTCTCTTTAGTTTAGGGCTTCCTGCCCTTAATCCCTTGCTGGTTGTGTAGAAGGAGCCAAGGATGTAGTTGGTGCTATAAGCTGTGGAGGTTCAAGCTACCCTCATTGCCCCAAGGACCAATGAAGTTTCTCCCAACTTTCTCCTTTGCCAGGGGTGGGGACAGATCCACAGCTGTGTGGAATAATCCAACTCATGCAGGTGTAGACTGTAGTTGCCCAGAGAGACTGATGAAGCTTCATGCCCCTTTCTCCCCTGCCCGGGGCAGGGATGGAGCTGCAGGTGTGGGCAGCAGTCTATGCAGTGTAGGTCCAAGATGACCACGGTTGCCCTAGTAGACTTCCCATTATTCAGTCTGTGCCAGCTAAATATACCTGCAGTTACCTGGATAGGCTAGTGCAGGGCCCTTCAGCTTCCTCCCTGCTAGAGGTGGGGCTAAAGCCTAGGCCAGAGCTGCAGGCCAGTCTGGTTGAAAGAAACTGGTCTCTACCATCACTGTGATTTTCAGTCAGCCCAGCTTCCCCTCATGCTGGGAGTGGAGTCAAAATGGCGGCTACTGGCCTCCTTCTGACTTGGACAGGCTCAAACTTTAGCTGTTCTTAGGATTATATTTTAGCCAGCCAAATTTACTAATCAGTAGCTGAAGTCGGTGGCCAACTGTCTCTTCCTTCCCTGTTTTTGGGAAATGAGCTTCCAATTCCTGCCACAGAATAGCTCCTGGGGTGGCTTGCGCTGCCAAAGTAGGATGATCACCGGCCCCCGCGGTGTGGCCTGTAATTTCCTGGAGAGGCTGGCGCAGCTCCCCCAGCTTCCTCCATGCCCAAGGTGAGCCTTGGGCTTAGGCAAGAGTGGCAATCTGATTTAGGTGGAAAAAAGCCAGTCCCTTCCAGCACTGTGATTTTCAGTCGGCCCCGCTTCCCCTCATGTCAGGCGCGGAGTTAAGATGGCAGCTACCGGCCTCTTTCTGAATTGGACAGGTTCAAACTTTAGCTGTTCTTAGGATTATACTTTAGCCCACAGAATTTACTAATCAGTAACTGAAGTTGGTGCCCAACCGTATCTTCCTCCCCTCTTTTGGGAAGTGGAGCTTCCAATTCTAGCCGTGGAACAGCTCCCGAGGCGGCTTGTGCCTCCAGTGGATGATGGGCACCGGCCTCTGTGACGTGGAGTGGTCTACTCCCTAATCTTCTCTGCAGATGGGCAGTCTCCTCCTTCCATTCTTTCAAGGATGTTGCAGGATGTACTTCTGGTCTCCCGGAGCCCCCAAATAAGTGCTCTAGATAGCTCTGGGAGATCACCAACTGCCCCGTAGCAGGAGCTGATTCTAGGAGCTCTTTACTCTGCTGCCATCTTGCTGGTTGTTCCATCCAGTGCATTTTTCATCTCATACCATTGTACTTTTCATCTCAAAGATGTTTAATTTGCATCTTGTTTATATCTTCCCTATCTCTCCTTAACTTTTTGAACATAACAACTGCTTTAAAATTCTTGACTGCTGGCCCCGCCCCGTTCAAGATGGTGGAGTAAGACACTTCAGGGCTCCTTTCTCCAACAGAAACTTTGAACTACCATCAAGAACTGGCAGAGACATCATTCTCAAAGCTCCAGAAAACAGTTAATGTACTGTAGAAACAGGGTGAATGCCAAATTTCCTGTAAACACTAGCTGCTTTGGTCTCCCTGGGCTATCAACTCCTCCATCACAACTTAGGGAGTCTACTAAACTTTGCCTGGGTTCCCCCTCCCTGTGCCACAACCTGGAAATTTTCTCAAGGCAGTAAACCAGGAAAATCACAGGGTTTACTTCATTTGTTTTCTGTGTGTTAGGGATTGCTGTCCTTTGTTGCCTGATATTAGCGGTCTTAAAAATCATTATTGCACATATTTTGACTTTTTAAAATATTCTCTGATTTTACCTGCCAGTTTTTCAGAATTAACTCTTTTCATTATAGTCACAAATGTTATTTAGATATCTTTTACTGACTGTAAAATTTATGAATCTCTAATTGTATCAGTTATGTATTACTGCAATACAAATTACTCTAAAACTTAGCAGCTTAAAACAATAAATGCTTGTTATCTCTCAATTTTGTAGGTCATTTTTGGGAGCAGCTGAGGTGGGTGGTTCAAGCTTAGGTTGTCTCTTGGTGTTGCCATTAAGATGTTGGCCAGGACTGCATTTCTCTGAAGGCTTGAGTAGCGGGAAGATCTGCTTACAAAATGGCTCACTGTCTTAGTTTGCCAGGGATGCTGTGACAAACGCCACACACTGGTTGGCTTAAACAAGCAGAATTTATTGACTCACATTTTGCAGGCTGGAAGTCCAAAATCAAGGTGTTAGCAGGCCATGCCTTCTCTGAAGTTTGTAGCATTCTAGTGGTGCCTGGTTTTACAGTCCTGTATCACATGGTGTTCTACTACCATGTCCATATTTTCTTTGCTTATATGGACACCAGTCACATTGGGTTAAGGCCCACGCTCATTCAATTTGGCCTCATCTAATTAGGATCTTCGAAGATCTTATTTAAAAATGAGCCCATACCCACAGGACAGAAGATTATGTCTTGAAGATCCCTTTTAAATGAGTTCACACCTGCAGGACTGGTGATCAAGAGTTGATCATGTCTTTGTGGGAGACATGATTCAATCTACCACACTCACTCACATGGCCTCAGTTCCTCTCCCCACAGAGTCTTTGTAGGGTTGCTTGAGTCTCCTCATGACATGGCAGGTGGCTTTTCCCAGAGCAAATGATCTACAAGAAAGAGCAAGGTGAAAGCGGAAATGTCTTTTATGATTAGCCTTGGAAGTCATACACTGTCATTTCTGTAGTATCTTATTGGTCATCTCTATTTAACCCGGGAAGGACTACAGTGCAGCATTATTCAACATGGAAGAGGACTAACAGGAGGCAAGAATCAGGGACCATTTTGGAGAGTGGCTACCACACTAATGAAATTTGTAATCATGTTGGCTGAGGCATTTTTAAGGCATTATTATTTTCATAATTTTTATGAGGATTTAAACCTGAGATAAAATTTTAATTGTAGTTTTAAGTTTTTCTGTACTTGCAAGCAGTTTTGTATTATTTCAAAGTTAAGCAAATTTACAACTTAATTCAGAAAAGAACAGTATTTAGACATGTTAATGTTCCTCAAGGTAAAACCAAAGCAAGTTTCTGGTATTTGTGTGTGTGTGTGTGTAAATTTCTTTTTTCATATTAATTTTCTTTCTTTGCCACATTAACTTAGTGCTAGCATAATCCATGCCACTATAGATAAAAAGGGACATTAGAAACTCATAGCATGTCCAGGTAGAACAAATACAAGGCTTTTGTTAGGACTGAAATAAAATTTTGTGAATAAAAATTAAATGCTGTTTGAGATCCTTTGCTAGATTCTGGGGATTAAGTAATGAGTAAGATTGATATATTCTTGCCTTCATGGCTCTTATAGTTCATTAGGCACTTAGTGTCCCCAGCACAAGTACAGTGCCTCATTTATAAAAGGTGCTTGATGACTATGCTTTGAATGAATGTAAGAGAAGAAGGAATTCAGTCAAACCCCAGGTCCATCAGACACCAAGTCTGTATGTTTTTATTCTACTTTACTGTCTCACTATCAGATAATAATATCAGTCTGTGACAGGACTACACAAAATCAGAAGCTCCTGAGTGAAAATAAATAATCATCATTCAAAAAATACTTAATACTTAAAATTAGTTGAACCACACGAAATCACCATTTTTGTAGGTCAAAAGTGGCCAAATTTTGACAATTCCATAGAACTTACTATATACCAGACAGTGTAGGGATAAAGTGGAGAATAAGAGAAAATATGGTCTTGGTCCCCCTGGAATTTACATTCTACTGGGGAGGACAGACATTGAACAATAACTCGCACAAAGGGTTTGAGTAATTTCACCTCTGAGAACTGATTCTAAGGAAATAATCCTAAATAGACAGATCTTCACTGAAGCGTGATTGATCTTAGAGAAAAACAGAAGATACTAACAAAATGGAAGTGCTATTAATATCATGACATAGCCATTTGATTCAATATTATATACAGCCATTAAGACACAATTATAGGGAAGCAGATGTGGCTCAAACGATTGTGCTCCTGTCTACCATATAGGAGGTCCAGGGTTTGATTCCCAGGGCCTCCTGGTGAAGGCAAGCTGGCCTGAGTGGTGAGCTGGCCCAAGTGGAGAGCTGGCCCACGCGGAGTGCTGGCCTGAGTGGAGAGCTGGCGCAGCAAGATGACGCAACAAAAAGAGACACAGAGGAGAGACAATAAGAGATGCAGTAGACCAGGGAGCTGAGGTGGCACAAGAGATTGAGCATCCCAAGATTGGTTCCTCGTGCTGCCTAAAAGAGAAGACAAGCAGACACAGAAGAACACACAGCAAATGGACACAGAGAACAGACAGCGAGCACAAAATTGGGGGGATGGGGGTAGAAATAAATAAATAAATCTTTAAAAAAAAAATTATAAAGCATTCTTGGGTATGACATGAACAAAACTATATAAAAAATGTTTTCATTTATTCAAGAAATATTTATTGCATTCTTACTAAATGCTTAGACACTCAGCTGGATGCTGAGAATACAATGTTGAATATCTTGAAAATACTTATAGCTTAGAGGAGAATACAAATATTTAAGAAGAATTTAAACACTGTGCCATTTATATTGTACTGATGAGAGGTATAGACAGGGAAGGCATCATTGAAAAATTTGAATGAAATAGATAAAAATGTTAATGCTTTCTTTTGGGTTCTAAGACTATGCCAATTTTCAGCTTTTATCATTAGTATTTTACCACTCTGCTATAATGATCATTAACTACTTTGCAAATAGAAAGTAAAAAATTGAATCTCATTTTAAATATTTAAAAAAGAACAATAATTTTACCAATTCATTGCAGATATTGTTCAATTAAGTGTTTAGTTTTGTTTTAGCCAGAATTGGAAGTATCTCTTAACTAACTTGAGTTTTCAAAATTGATGACTGGCATCTCTATTTTCTAAATGCTTTTTCAGAATTTTCTCCAAAAAACATTGAAGAAAAGGAATTATTCTTTCTTCCAAACTCCTCATTGTTATGTATTTGTTAGAAAATGTGTTTAGTTGTTTGGTTTTTGTTTTTATTAAAGCTGTCTACATTATTGTTCTACTATTGTTCATTAGATTACCGTGGTTAATCAATAAATGTCTGAGATGCTGAGTGATACTCTTACCAGGTTTTAAAATATGGCCCTGGATGATTATAATTGGGTTTTTCCAATTATAAAAGAAGTATAATTACATAATACATTTTTAGAAAATAGAAGAGTAGTAAAACCCAGGAACACCCTTTTATGTGTGTATGTGTGCTTTCTATACAGGTGGAATCATGTTATGCATACAATTCTGTATTTTGATTTAGCCAAGTCCTTTAGTAAATTAAGGATGATCATTTCTTGTTTGGAAAAGTAAGGATGACCAACTGCTTTACAAGCTAGTTGTGCTGATTACACATTTAATTTTCACATGTCTGGCACGTGGTCTTGATAAGTTATCTCCCTTCCACTCCATTAAAAAATTGTTCTACCAAGACTTTACTTCAAAACATTTTTTTATCATTTTCTTGAGACAGATCATTCACACTTTCTAAGATAAATACCAAATGATTTACATGTATTAACAACAATAGCCATAGGTTAAATGTATATTTTTTATTTGTCTTCCTCAAAACTTTGCATGCTGTTTCATTCTGGGGATTTGTTTTTCATCAATGCTGAGAAATTCTCATCTATTATCTTTTCTAATATAACCTTTCTCCCAATCTCCCTGTCCTCTTCTTTTAGAATTCCAATTAGATGTATTTTGTATCTTCTCATCTACCTCCTTGTCTTTCATATTTTCCATCCATTTATCTCTCTATGATAATCTCCTAATTACATTCTCAAATCAGCATATTGCTTGGTGTATAGTATAGGTTGAATCATATGGAATTGTCAATATTTGACCATGTTGATATAGTTCAACATTGTATTAAGTGGTTAGTAAGAATTTTTAATGAATGTGTATTATTTATTTTTATATTCAAGAACTTATACCTAATACAAAATTGTTTACATATTGTTTGCACCCAAATATGTAAAAATCTACATAATGAAAAACTAAATAAAGCAATATACTGTATTAGCAGTTATTGTATGTAGTAAAATTATGTGGGTTTTTTCCTTATATTTTTCTGTATTTTCCTGTATTATATATGCTTATATAGTAGGCATATATTGCTTTTATAATGGAAAATAAAACCTTTTTAAAAAAAGAAAAACCTGTGCTGACTTCTTCCTAGTTTGTGTAATTTTTTTAAAAAATTCTTTATTTTTTCATCCTTTCTATGCAAAGGGAAGAACCATGATTTGGTATTTGATAATAAAACATGGATTTTAGAATCGATCATATTCTCTTTCCTACTTGTGTGACCTTGGCCAGACTATTTTATCTGAGGCCCACTATCCTCATTTGTAAAATGATAATTCATTTAATCTTTACTGAGAGGTATTATTAACATGCAGAGTATATGGTATATACATTACTTTCCTTCCTCTATTTTCCTAGCCCATATTCTGCCTTTGGCCAAAGGCAGTATAACTGATCTCATATTTTGTTTCCTTAGTAATTTTGTAACTATCACCTTTTTCTTTTTCTATTTTTTTTTTAAAGAGAGCAAGGTGTATGTTATTTATTTTTATAACTCATAAATTTTAAGTTACATGAAGAATTTGCCTTTCTAATAGTGACATTAATGACCTTTTTTGTTTATTTCTTGTTTGAAGAATATCAAAGAATATTCCAACAACTAAAGATGTTGAGCCACTGCTTGAAATTGATGGAGATATAAGAAATTTTGAAGTGTTTTTGTCTTCAAGGACCCCAGTTCTTGTGGCTCGAGATGTAAAGACCTTTTTGCCATGTACTG
Organism: Cabassous unicinctus; assembly: GCA_029593785.1. Taxonomy (NCBI): domain Eukaryota; kingdom Metazoa; phylum Chordata; class Mammalia; order Cingulata; family Chlamyphoridae; genus Cabassous; species Cabassous unicinctus. The sequence continues at coordinate 6,756 of JAQZBX010055527.1, read as the reverse complement.
TAAACCTAGACCCCAAATTACGGGAGATTATTGCAGGTGGGTATTAGTAGTAAATTTAATTTTTCTTCTCAAATCCTCAAAAATTTTTCCTTTTTCTAACTCAGCTATGTAAGTTTCTCCTGTTCCTTGAAAAGCCAAGAAATATTGGACCAAGTATTCCATGGGAGAATTAGTGATTTTAAGTATTAGAAGTCTTGACATTCTTTTAGACTGTTAAGAAAATAATGCATTATAATCACTTTATTATAAAAGTTTCCCACACACACACTCTGAATCTTTACCTTGTAATCAGAATCCTTTTAAGGTGTAGCCATGACTTTTAGATGTCAACCCATTGTAATTTTTCTGTCACTAATCATATGTTCTTAATAGGGGTCTCCATTCAGAAGAGTAAGAAAATATTTATATTTCCTTTTTAATTTTAACTTAAATTTGTGTACTAGAAATTGAGAATCATGAAATTAAGGTTTTAGAATAAATTGGTTTTTCAGGTACCACTATATACAAGAGCTTACATACACAAATCCTTTATTGAAACACACTGTCTTTTGTATGATACTGGCACTATTGACCCACCTTTGAGTTAATTAGGAATTATGAAGAGAATTATGAAGGAATTAAGAAGAGAGAATCTTAAACTACTTCTATATATACTTCTATATCCTTCTCCCCCACCCCTCTGTCTTTCTCTCCTCATCTCTTATATTTTTTAGGTACCTGTTGTTTTGTGAATATGGGATCCTTTTTTTCCCCTAATTGTTATTCGAGGTGAATGATTCATATAGTTTGCAAACCTACATTCTTAGCTAATACTGTCTTTATTGATATTAGACAAATATGAGATAATAGTTGGTAACACTTTATAAATCATAAGAATTGTTAGAATATCACAAATAAACAAATACTGTATCTTAAAAAGCCAGAGAAAAATTAATAGCTCTGGTAACTAAAGAGTAGACTCCAGATGTTGGTTACTTTTCAAATGGTGAAAAAAACTCTCATGCAAAGCAGTTGAGCTTTTCTCACTAGAAGGTCTATGGAATGTCCCAGATTTCCTATCTTCTTTAATCCATTATGTGTCCCTGGCAAGAATGATAAAGTCATGTTTCTGTCAAATAACTAAAGAAGGAAGTGGTAATTGGACTAATTGCTAATGTCTTATTTTCTTTTGCCTTTTGGGGTATAATTGGATTTTTCAGATGTTCGTGCTGCAAGAGAGCAGATTAATATTGGAGGACTTGCATATCCCCCACTACCTCTACATGACGCTCCTCCCAGACCACCTTCAGGTTATAGTCAGGCTCCATCTGTTTGTTCTTCTTCTACTTCCTTTAATGGACCATTTGGAGGTGGAGTTGTGTCACCACAGCCTCACAGCAGTTATTATAGTGGTATGACAGGACCTCAGCATCCATTCTATAACAGGGTAAGTATGTGGTAGGAATCTTTAATTTTAAGAATTTGTTCCAGGGAAATCTCACAGGTTTTCTGCTTGTGGATTCTATTATTGTTTCAAAACTGTATTTTTGCTTTAAAATAGGAAACATGTAAAGTTTTCCTGTGCTTCAAAAGAATCTATCTCTCTCTTATGCTTATAAACAAAGGTCCATTTTTATATATTGTAAAATGGTTTATATTGGCATTTAGAACAGTGATACCCTTATCACTATAATAGGAAACCTATATCTAGTGTATTTTATATGTTTTAAATGTGATATAATAATGGGAAATACTGCTTGTAGGAATCAGATGTTGTTGCCTGATAATAGCACTGTAGCTCATTTGTAGAAATTTATTTCAAGTTATATTCAGTAATATGTAATTGTTTATATAATACAAATATGAAAATTTTTTTTAGGTAAAAAGATAAAGATACAGTTTAATATCAGTGGTATTCACACCCTGTCAAATTTAGTAGGACTATGTTATCTGTTTTCACATTAATGGTTTTACGCACTAATATTTCCATTAGGAATATGGAGCATAAACCCTAGTATTATGCTTTTTGGAACTGTACTCTAAGATCCATCACAGTTTTTAATTTTTGTTATCTCCCTCTTTAGTCTAATTCAAGAAAACATGGGGACTAGTATTCATAGAAGCCAACTGCCTGCCTGAATAAATTTCATATGAGCTGGGAAGAAAGGAAAGTTTAGAATAAATGTGGCAAAGAAGGAATTCCAGAATTTAAATTAAATGTTCAGTTTTTTTTTAAATGTTGGCCATTTAAGTAATTAGGTACACCATTCATAGAGGCTCTATGAATGTTATTTCATTCTTCTACTCAAACGAGAAAAAAGTGGAATGGCATTTTATAATGTATTCCATCCTTGTAAAAGGATGTTAACTGTGTTAAGCACTGATTGAAATGCAGGTTTTTTATTTATTAAACTTAAATCTGTTGTAATTTTACATAAAATGACTCAATTGATCATTAGATACCATTTGAAGTTTTGAGACCAAATTTATTTAAAATTTAAAAAAAAATTAACAGATCATCTAGACTGAGACCTGGGGTTTACTAATTCATGAATAATAATGTGATGATGTTTAATAGCATTTTGTTATTTTTTAAACATTTAAAATTACTTGTTTGTCTGTTTTTTGCTGATTTCAGGTTTTTAGTCTTAAAGATAAAAGCAGACTAATTCTCTTAAACTGGCAGGGGAAAAAAGGTTGGGGTAGATGTTATGACGCTTAATGAATTTTAATATTTATGTTTAGTTCATTTAATCTGATATCTTGCATTCACATGAAGCTGGTTACAAATAAATGCTGTAGTTATAAATCTCATCTAAACAGTGGATTCCCCATCTACTTTTTAAAAATACGCTTGCTTATTTAGTATAGAATAAGCTCTAGGAATTTACAATAACAATACTCTTGGAATCCATACCAGAGTGTCCTCATATATTGAGGTTTTTTGCTTGTTTGTTTTTGTTTTATTGTATTTTTTTGGGTCTTACTTACAGCTAATCATTTTTGTAATGAATAGTGTTCTCTTAGGATTCCATTGTGTTTTTTGAAGAGCTTGAGTTAATATTTGTAAATCATTTAGAACCTAACATATGGTAAGCCTATAAATATGTAAAATGAAATAAATAAATAGAAACCCTTATGTCAAATTGTAAGGTGCAAAACTTTAGTAGCTTTAAAAACTTATATTTAATGAAAAATATAGAAATGTAAATTATATGTCTTAAGTTTGGATTTGCTATCTTATAGAATATAAGTAAGACTCTTTTCCTTTTTTTCATCATTGCATTAAAAAATTTGGAGTTGTATTTTATTGGCTTGATTGGTTTCATTTGATAAATTTCATTACACTTTGATTTCTATAATTGTTTATCCCCTTTTTTTTGTTACGTGTTTTTTCCATAGCCATTCTTTGTCCCATACCTTTACACGCCAAGGTATTACCCTGGCGGTTCCCAACATCTCATCTCACGTCCATCAGTAAAAACGAATTTGCCCAGAGATCAGAACAATGGCCTAGTAAGTATATAAAAGGGTAACTAAAATATTAATCTAATAATAAACATAGATAGCATTAAAAGTTTGGTAATTTCTTTCTATAGTGGAAGAATACAATTTATTTTATAAATAGTTTTAAGAAACATAAGCTATTATTTACATAAAATGTATTTTGTTTTCATTTCTGGTAGTTATTTATGGAAGGAAAATCAATGAAAGCCTCAGTAAATAAATGTTAAGTTGTTTATAACCATAGATTTCTGGCTTATAATAATGTAGAGTTACCAAAACTTTTAAAACTAAACAATTTCATTTGTTAATTTCTAATAGTTTTTTAAAGGACATATCTATATATATGTTAGCCCTATGGTATAAAAAGGGGCATTATTCGAATGTACTTTCGAATCTAGTTAATTCAAAACAAAATATGTTTGTGCCTAAAATATTAGGTGTTCCTGATTGATCAACTCAATTTTACTAACAACTTTAAAAAGAAATTCCCTGTTAATGTATTTTTATAAATTAGGAGACAAAAAGCTATAGAAATTAAATTGCTATTTAAAATTTAAAATGGTGTCACTGAGGAAAAAATCTAATCACGTAAAGTATTTCAGTATTATATATTATTATTTTAACATCATGTTCATTCATCATTATATTTTGGCTCATTCCTTCACCTTTTCACCCAAACTCTCCTGTTTTGTGTTGTTAGGAAGTTATCAAGGAGGATGCTGCTGAGGGGCTTTCTTCACCCACAGACTCCTCGATGGTAATAGAGTAGTCTTGGGGTGTGCTTCTTCAGCACTCATGGCTGTATTAATGGTGATTACAGCAGTTCACTAACTCTGCATCCGTGGTATGGTGGGCAGCTAGTGTAGAGTAGCTGAGTACTAATAATTACAGTTCATTAATTATTTCAAAAGCTAATGTTTAACTTCACCCTTTATTTCCTCCCTTTTCCCCTTTTTCAATTACATGGAATGGGTTGACTTTTTTATTCTCCAATCAGGAATGCGTTTTATCCAAGGAGCATTCAGTTGGTGGTGTTTTTTCCTTTTTGTTGAACTCCATTATCATCTTTGACTGTTTTTCTTAAGCCTGCAGTTGGAACTATACATGTAGAATATTCCTGAAAAATATCCAAAGTCACCCTTGAGACATTCTGAGCTACATAATATAGATCAAAAATGCAAAATGAATAACTCATTCTTAATCCATATGTCCACAGTTTATGAAGTCTTGGTATACATGTAGTACTATTTTTCTTTATATTTATTAAAATTAATTTGCCAGATAAACATCAAGCTAGTTCAGCATATATAGTAAGTCTTTTTTTTTTTTTGCCAATACCATAAAGTGAGTTTCTTTAAAAAAAATAATAGCTTGTATAGGAAGTCACTTCCTATAAAGTTATTGTTCAAGACTTTGTACTTAAGAAATAAGTTTAATGTGAAGAGTCTTAAAGTAAAATCTTCATTTAGTCAATGTGTAATTGAAGAACCCAGTCTATATTTAACTTCTGTGGTTTTATGTAGAGAATAGGTTATATCCATGTAAATATGATCAATTTAATCTAAAGCTTTGCTGAAATATGGCATACCAGTTAGAATTAATGTGGTATATAATATTGCATCCTGAGTTTATCCATATTTTTTAACTAAAGACATGCATTTGAGTAGGCAATAGTATTTTAACTTTAATTTTCATTAAGTTAATGGAGAGAAAGAGAGCCATTTTGGTATTTTCATTGAGGGCTGATGATTCTTTTTAAGTCATTAGTATTTCAGTTGAAGTGTTTGACTTCAATTATCCATAAATGATAGACAACAATAAGCTATAATAATTCTGTTTTGGTATTGAGGGAATCTTTAATCCATGGATTATCACTACTATGTGCAAAAAAAATGGCTTTTGGTTTAGTCAGAATGCCTTTAATACATAGATTCACACATGCAGTGCAATTTAAGCTAAAATTCCTTGGCAAGCTTTTAATGAAAATCAGATACTGTGAAGAATTTGATGGTCTTAATGACACAGACATGTTGAAATAGTAGCTATTCTCTTGCTTAAGCATGTAGGCAAACACTTGTAATTAAAAGGTATCTGTTGTATCTTCCAGGGACCAGCAGAAGGAGCATTAGGCAAATTTTGAAATGAGTTTTTGAGGAAGGGGAAATAATGCATTTTCTTAGAAATGTTTAAAAGCCCAATAACAAAGACTAAAGGTGCTTTGCATATATAAGTGCCTTTGTTTAGTAAAATAACCATACTATTTGCTGTTCTGTTAATACTAAAAGATAGTTTTGTGGTCTGCTTGTTAAATAATAGATGCTTACCAAGCTTTCTTTGCTTAAGAAATTAACGATGACAATAGCATGTAAAATTTGTTTTGTAGAAGACTAGTAAAAATAATTAGACATAAGGTTCAAATTCAAATTAAAAGCAGTCGTGGAAATGTGAAGTATCTGTACATGGGAACATGGTCCGGGGTGTTTATAACTGAATCAACATAATTGTATTTAATATAAAAATTAGCCCTTTATGGCTCATACAGCTTTCTAATCCTGTAGTAGAAAATTATCATAATCCAGAAAGCTATATTTCTGTAATAACAGGACTTCATATTGATTCCATTTCTGCTCATTCAAGTGTCCCCTGTACATAACAGCTTTTTGGCAAGAGCTGCTTGATGAATATGTGAGGAACTACGTAAACATTTTTGGAAAAATTGTCTTGTCATTACAGATGCAAGACAATGTATAAAAAACAAAACAAAATAAAAAAGAAAGCCAGGCCTTAAAGGGTTAACCAATGATAGTCTTTTCAAAATATAGGTGGTCCTGTCTTTTTTACCACAAGGAATTTCTGAAAAACTATTACACAGCAGATCCTTATAAAATTAATTGGATTTTCTCACACTAAGAAACACTGTAATGATTAAAGTTTATGAAGTCCTGCCAAACTTACAAGATATAGATAATTCCAAGTATTTCACAAAGATGAAAATGTAATATATAAGCCTGCACACTGACTTTGTTTTTCTATAATTTTATAAAAATAGAGAAAATATATGCCAAATCCTATAAAACTGGAAAAAATATTTGGAACCAAGATATGCTCCTTATAGTGTTAGAGCTAGAAAGGACAACTATTTTTCAGCCTTTTTAAAAAAGAAATTAAATCTTAATCATAGCTCTAATTTATAAAACCAGTAAAATTAGAACTCCTTTGGCCCCCAAGCTTGGACTTCTTTTTTTTCCTATTAAGAATCCTCCAGGGAAG
>JAQZBX010055526.1:0-18402 GCA_029593785.1 Cabassous unicinctus | reverse complement strand
CATTAAAGCCAATCTCAAATTGAAAAAAATCATCTTAGTCAAATAAATATCATAAACCTAATATGATAGTTAAAATCTTCAATTTAATAGTGAAATAAGTGGTGAAAAAATAAATGAAACATATTATTTCTCCAATTTATGTAAAGCAAAACACGTCTTTGCATTTTCATTGAGATTGTAAAAGTTGACCTCAGAACAGGATGGTCATATTTCATTACTTTTTGTGCTTTAGGATCAGCATATGACATGTTTACTTGTTTATAAGGGAAAATGCTCATATGATCTTCACACTGAAGAATTCCATGCTGGTTTTTTTTGTTGTTGTTGTTGTTGTTTTTTACTGTTTGTGTGTGGTTTTTTAACTGCTGAACAATAATAAAAAAAAAAAGACCCAAATTTGGAGTGGAAACTTATAGTGACATAAACTTATAAATATTGCTGTTGAAATATAAATAAAACACAGATGTAGAAAGTGAAAAAGATCTTTATGCAAATGAAACTCTGGGTACTAGAAACGGAACATCTTAGGCTAGATGAGTCTTAAAGCTATGGTTTGTTTGGCTGATCTACTGCCAAAGGAATGAGAGAGTGATATTTAAATTTTATGCAAAATTTCATGGGTAGTCTAAGCCTTACTTTGGCAGAACAAAAGCAATAAAATCATGAGGAAAAGACACTGAAACTTTTACAGGCTTTTATTTGCTGAATATATGGAGAAAGCTTTGGAGTCTAACCAGATGAATTTTCCAAGGCCCTCATTAAGCTCTCTTACGAATCTGTGGTGGGCCAGGCTGCTTGGAAACTGTCTTACTTTTGTGTTCACCTTAGGATTTTAGCTAGCTTGTTTATAACATTCTGCAGGGTGACAAACTAAATGCTGATGACGCCTCAGTCTCGAGCTCCAGTTTCACTCCCGTTCATGTTTCCAGCTGCCTGCCAGACACCTCCACATCAATGTTGAACATCAGCTTTTCTCCAAGTCTGTATCCTCTTGCAGTCCTTATTTTATTGTACATTGTCTACTTGAATACCCAAACAACAAACTTGGGATTCATCCTTGATGATTCATGCATTACTAATGCTATCCCTTCTATCTGTAAGGCCTTTATTTCTCACTTTGCCTGGATAACAAATCCTTTAAAATATGGGTAAAGTCTCTTGTCTTCTGGGAAGCTTCTCCTTATTGCCAGGCTGTGCTCCCACAGTTTTTATTGCTGATGCTAACTCAGCGTGGTTACTACATGATATTGTAATTGACAATTTCTATGTCACTCCCCGTCCCTGAATTTTCAGCTACTTTATACTAAGGACTGAGACTTGATGAATTATTATTTAGATTTCTGTAAAATGGAGCTTGTTGTGAGGATTGACTGAGTTAATATTGGAAATAATAAGCACTAATGACCCTTTGCTGTTATTATTATTACTATGATTTTCTTGTTTTCCTCAGTACTTGATATGATGCCTGCCTTTAAAAAATGTATATGCCGATAGAATGAACGTGTTTTCCCTTATCTCTGCAGTGACACACTGGTACTAAATCCTTTCGGACATAAATTCTCATCTCTTTTTGGGCTAACCACATTTTCTTTCAGGATTGGTCTGCTTCTCTAGCCAGTGCCTTTTCTGCCTGAATGTGTGCCTAAACTCAGAAGCCTGCTTCATTTGTTTCTCCTTTTTCAACCGAAAATGCATGCCGAGAATTTGGAACTAGTGAGCAATGCCTGTACATAGATGAGAAGGTGAATTTCTAATTTCTGGAAAAGAGGATTGCAAGTCAGTGGCAATACAGAATTGACATTAGTCTAAGACTTGGTACAGATTTTAGAACTCAGCGTAGACATTGCAGTGGAGAAGCTTTCTCTGAGTCCCTTCACTGTATTAGGTAACCCCTTGGTGCTTCTCTCTTTTTCCCTAAATTACAGCCCTTAACACACCAAGTTGAAATTTTCTATCCTTGTTCTGCAGCTATGAGCTCCTTGAGGGTAAATTCTTCCCTAGGATGGGACAAGTAACATAATTTGGGGGACCCAGTACAAAATGAAAATGCAGTTCCCTTTGTTAAATAAGAATTTCAAGATGGTAACATCAAAGAATTAAAGCACAGATCACAACCACAAAGCTGGCCCAGGCCTAGGGCCTAGCTGGTTGCTTTGGCATGAAGTAGTAGATTTGGTAAATGAATAAATAAATGACTAAACACAAGGTATTAACAATCTCTGATAGCTGCACATGACAATGATCTAGATAAAATTAGCATCAAAAGTGAGAAGCCAAGCTTTTCTCAGAAGTAGAGGTTACGCTTATGCACATCTCAGCAGGATCTCATTGACTGCCACAGTAAAGAGTGCCTCAAACAGTGGGGCTCCTGAGGGTTCTAGAGACATCTAGACACTATAGACAGGGCAGACAATCTGAGAAATTTGACACCCTGTCAGTGGGCCTTACTTTGGAATACATGCTCCCCAATGTAACAGAATTAGACTCATTTTAAATCCCCTATACATGGCTGTTTTGCTCCTTTTATTTGAACCTATAATTAGCACTATACTTGTTAAATATATGTTCCAGAGACTTAAATCTTTGGTCTGTTCATATGCCAGTTGAGCAGAGTTGCAACACTACTCTCCAGTTCATTGGAATCATCGGAAATTAAATAGTTTGTCTGGATTAGTGATTCTTAGTTGCAGGGTGATGCCTCCTTGGAGGATGCTTTTCAATTCTCAACTATTCTTCCTCCCTTTGTAGAATTTGATTTGCTCTCTCCACTCAGTAGATATAGTCCCAATGTTAAGAATCACTGCTGCAGTTTATCAAATGGTAGAAGTAAGCCCATCCTTTGGATAGGGCAACTAAGATGGCTTTCTGGGCCTTTTGGGGGTGGGATGGGATAGTTAAGGGATGGGTTCCTGGGGTGGGCTTACTACTCTGTTTTGAAATAATTAAAATTTAAAATAATAATTTCTTTCTCTAGTGATTATTCTGAGGGGTTCTTGAATGGTGTCAACAATATGGTCTCCTATGAAGTGCGGTTATCTAGGATGGGTCTCAACCTTCCATCCTAGGGATGACCTTCATGCAAATGCACTATCTCTTAGATGTAAAACAGAATGAAAATTCAGTGGATTAGATGATACAGAGAGACTGCCATCCTCCACACTTCTGGTCTGAAACTTAAATAAATCTCTGAGATATTCAAAAGCATTTCAATTGTCAATAATTTATAATGCCAGTTTCAGCAGTGCCTATTTCTTAAGAAAAGCTAATACCCAGGTGTTCTAATTTCTTACCTTGGTGGTAGCTATCACTCAAATGTCAAAAGCTCATTATAAATGTCATAAACAAAATCAGCATTGAGTGAAGAAGATCATGATGTTAACTGCATGTGTGGCACTTTTGTTGTGACATGACATTATGTTTGGGTACTGCTTGACATCTTTTCATTGTATCAAGTTGAGATTAATCAGATCTGCAGTGACACCTCACTATCTCTCAAAGACTATAATTGTACCATTTAATGGTGATTTAGCTCTTTTTTGGAAAATAGTAGTCTGCAGATGTAGGTAGATAGGCTGTTACCAGGCATTGAGTTTTCTCCTTCTCTGTCATCAGCCTGAAGAAATATTAAACTAAAGATGGTAGAACATAATTTTTTTTTCCTTCTCTACTCATTGGGCTCAGTTTTATTTAGAGGAAAAATGGCAAGCATGGACTGAAGATTTAAGAATGTTTAAATAAAGACATGATATTGTTTATGATTCATTATGGGAGAGAAGGCGTCATGAGAAGTACATGCTGGGCCTTGTAAAGCACAGGCTTTAAACTTAGGAGATGGTTAATAAGTGCAGGAGAAATTGAATGCCCCTAACTTTTCTAGCCTTGATTTAGCCACCTATAAACAAAAGAGTTGGATGAGAAGATCTCTCAGCACCTTCCAAGGCTGAATGTTGTTCTAATATTTTAAAGATTTTGAAAAAATAAAGCTGCTCCACATTTTATGGGTGCTTATAGATCACTAATGGACTTGTTTTGCATTTTGTTATGGAATGAATTGTATCTCCCAGAAAGATATGTTCAGGTCCTAACCCTTGGGCTGGTGAATGTGATCCTATTTGGAAATAGGATTTTTGAAGATGTGTCTAGTGTCAAAAGAAACAATTTACAACATATCAATTAAGGCATTAAAAAGTTTATTCAGAGAGGAAAACTGTTTGCGTGCAGGGAGATCTCAAACTGAAAATGAAGTCAGAGAGTCTCAATAGCCATTTGGTCACAGCTTCTTCTAAAGGTATTTAGAGAATTTCCAAGTGAGGGTTACAAGGACTCGCTGACAATAAAGAAATGAAGTTCCTATTACATAGGAGAATCTTACAAAGCAGGAGCATTTATACATTAATTAGTATGTTATGCTTATCCATTGTGATAAACTATTTCAACTGGGCCAAACCTGGCTTATTACCAGGGGTTGCTCAAGAATAATTCTGTAGGGAATTTAGTTGAGTCCAAATGGACTAAGGTGGGTCCTAATCCAATATGACTAGTGTCCTTAAAAGGAGAGGACATTTGGACACAGACAGAGAGAGAGAAAACAGCAAGTTGATGGAGAGATTGAGCTATGACACAAGCCAAAGATCACCATGGATTGTCTGCAAGCCACTACCAGAACCCTTACAGATTTCAGAGGAAATATGGCCCTGCTGACAACTTAATTTAGACTTCTATCCCCTAGAACTGTGAGACAATAAATTCTAGTTGTTTTATGACACCCTGTTTGTGGTATTTTGTTACAGCAACTCTAGACAACTAAAACACCTTCTATTAGAATGTTATGAATATTAAGTGGGTACTGTCTTAGGGTACACACACTCATTATTCTCTTATGCATAGAATTTTCCCTTTTCCTGAAATTATTTTCTGTCTCCTCTCTAACAGTGATCATTTAGGTGATCATCAATCAGTCAAATAGCACTTTTGGTTTTGATATTCTCATATCACTTTACAAGTCTTACACTGGATTCTGATTATTTGTTTATACCTATGTTTCTCCTACTGAACTATGAACATTTTAAAAGACGGAGGCTGTTTTATTGATCATGGTGTCTGCAATAGTCAACAGGGTACCTGGACAAACTAGGTGCTCTATAAATATTCACTGAATAGAGGTTGCAGTTTATTGATTTCTAGGGAAAAGCTCCCTTTACATTTGAAAGGGAGATAGAAATTATAGATAGGGTAATACTTACGGTATGACTTACCCCAAGTCTTTTAAGCTTTTAGGAAGATGATACTTTAAAACCCAGTAGATCTGGGTCAGAAACAGTCAGAACTCTAGAGAAATGAGTAGTGGAACTAACCATATGAACTAGACTGGGAGGTAAATAAACTTTCTGTCTTCCTAACTAATCTATTGTAAGGAGGGCCATGGAGAAAGTCAAGATATAACATCCGTAGGAGAGTGGCAAACTGTGTTGGATGAGGGTAAGGATACTTCTACATTTGACATCATTTTCTTTAATTTTATTAAGCTTAATTTGGAAAAAAAATTGACCTTGGGAAATAGTTTGCACAGAACAATGAATTTAGGGTCAAAATTTGACAAATATGTGTTTCTTGTTTGAGAATCAGAATATCTTAGAGTTGAAACTTACATTGGAAAGGCAAAATGGTTAATTAAGTACTGTTCTTGGTAGGAGGTTTTATTTTACTATGTAAATGTATTTTCTTTCCTGCTTGTGAGTTCATATTGGGGAGGAATTGTGTCCTTAATTCCTGTAAATTGGCCACCAGTAACACAGTTGTAAGCCTACCATATTTTGCAAAATTCTTTCAAACCCATGTAGTGCTTATACAGTAGCAACAGTTTAGTTATTACTTGGGCTTAACTGAGTCTGAGGTATCCTATTTATACATCTATTTTTGGCTTTCTCCATAAAATCTAAACATGGTTGAGAAGGACAGTGTAATTATTATGTTAATCATACCTTGATGATCCTTTTTCTATGAGTCTGTCCTCTCACTAGATTTTAAACACTTTGGGGGAAGGGTTCCTGTGTGTGTTTTATTTATCTTTATATTGTGCTATCATCCTGTGCTTAGCATAATGTCTAACATACAGTAGCTACTCCCTGGATTTTTATAGGGTGAGTGGCTGCATAAATGAGTTGTATTCAGGGTGATTATATTCAGGGTGATTGCATTCCGAGTGATTACATTAGATCTTTGCGGCATGGTGGAAAAAAATAGTGTAGCAGCAATCCAGGAAACATTCTTTGAGTTTTATCTCTATAAATCACTACTCACAAATCTGAGCACATAGTTTTTGTTCTCTGAGTGCCTAAATTACCTTACCAGTAAGTTAGGGTAATAATCATTGCTTGTCTTATGTGGCAATGTTTATATATAGTAAATTGTTATGTTATGTATAGTAAATTGTTATGCAAAAAAGGAGAAGATTTTTCTGGCTTCATAGATTTTGATTTGCAAATATTTTCTTCCAGTCTCTGGCTTGTTGTAGCAGTTTGGCAGTTTGATATAGTTATGAATTCCAAAAATAGATATTGGATTATGCTTGTAAACTGATCTATTCATCTGGGCATGATTAAGTTATGATTAGGGATTTGATTGGGCCAGTCAGTAGGGTGTTGAGCCCCGCCCCTTGGTGGGTGGGGTCTCAAAGATAAAAGACATGGCTAAGGACAGAGTTGGAGTAGTTTTGATGTTGGAGTTCTGATGCTGAGTGTTACTGCTGGAGCCCAGGGGAGTAACACACAGAGAACCTTGGTCGTGAGGAGGGAGAGAAGGCTCCAGGAAAAGAGACAAGCCATTAGCCTGATGGTTCACAGCTGGCCTTGTGGAGACAGGCAAAGCCTAGAAAGCCTCATAGTCTATAGCTGACCTTGTGGAGGAAACAGAGTAGCTGAGCCCGGAGAGAAATGGAGCCCTGTGAAGAGAGGAACCCAAGAAGCCTGAACCCTGGCAAACTTCAGCAGCTGTCTTGCTCCAACACGTGGCAACAGACTTTGGTGAAGGAAGAAACTTATGCTTATGGCCCGGTAACTGTAAGCTTCTACCCCAAATAAATATCCTTTATAAACACCAACAGATTTCTGGTATTTTGCATCAGCACTACTTTGACTGAATAATACACTTTTCTTTTCATTTTCTTGTAGTATCTTGTTTTTTTATTTTTTATTTTTAGGAGTTACTGGGATTGAACCCAGGACCTTGTACATGGGAAGCAGGTGCTCAACCACTTGGGCTACAGCCACTCCCTTGTGGTATCTTTTAAGGCACAGAAGTTTTAATGATGATGTCTACTTTTTATCATTTTTAAAATTTTATGGATCATACTTTTCATGTCATATCCAACAAATCTTTGCCTAACCCAAAGTCATAAAGATTTTCTCCTAGAAGTATATAGTTTTGAGTTTTACATTTAGGCCAATGATCCATTTTGCATTAATTTTGGGTAAAGTGTGAGATTCATTTCTTTTGCGTATGGATGTCCAATTTTTCCAGCACCATTTGTTGAAGTCTTTCTTTTCCTCATTGAATTGCCTTGGCATCTTTATCCAAAATGAATTTACCATCAATGTGTAGGTTTAATTCTGGACTATGTTCTGTTCCAATGAACTATAGGTCAACTGTTATACCAATATCATACAGTCTTGATTATTGTAGCTTTGTAGTAAGCCTCAAAATCAGATAGTGTCAGTCCTCCATGTTTGTTGCTTTTTAAAATTATTTTGACTATTCTGTTTCCTTTGCATTCCCATATAAATTTTAGGATCAGCTCGTAAAACCCTCTAAAAAAACCTGCTGATATTTTGATAGGGATTGCCTTGAATCTATCGATCAATTTGGGAAGAATGTCCATCTTAACAATATTGAGCATTCAGTATTGAGAAACATAATCTATTTCTCCATTTATTTCAATATTTAATTTTTCAGGAATGTTTTGTAGTCTTCAGTGTACAGATATTCCACTTCTTTTGATAATGTTTTCTTTTTTGATGGTATTATGCATGGAATTCTTTCACTAAATTTATTTTCAGATTGTTCATTTTGTGTATCAGTTGTACTAGGTTGTTTTTACCATAGATTCTTAGAATTTTCTATTATACAAAATCTTGCCATCTGTGAATAAAGACATTTTTACTTATTTTTTAATTTGTGTTTCTTTAATTTCATTTTCTTTCTTTATTGCACTAGTTAGCACCTCTAGTACATGGTTTTATGAAATGGTGAAACAGGCATCCTTCTCATTTTCCTCTATTTTAGGGGGAGACAGTCATCTTTCACTATCAAGTATGGTGTTACAATGCTAGCTTTGAGTTTTTTATATATGCCCTTTATCAGGTTCCTAATCTGTTGAGAATTTTCTCTTTTACCATGCATAGATCTTGAATTTTGCCAAGTGCATTTTCTTGTTTCTTTTGTGTTATTGTCTGTTCTATTAGTATGGTGTATTACATTAATTGATATATGGATGTTAAAGCAGTCTTGCATTCCTGAGGTGAACTCCTATTGTTTATAGTGCATAATCCTATTTTTCATAGTTTCACAATTTATCAGAGGAACTCTAGAGTTAATTTAGTCCCTGTATTTTACAGCTAAGGAAACTAAGCCCAGAGAATTGAGATGACACAATGCAAGCATTGTCTATGTAGATACCATATAACTAGAGCTCTTTTTACCAAATTAATTGGCGTTTTTCTTCTCATTCTTTTTTAAAATTAATCAGTTTTATTTAAACATATTCATAAACCATGCAATCCATTTAAAATGTGCAATCAGTGGCATTTGGTATAATCTCAGTGTTGTGCATTCATCACTTCAATCAATATTAGAGCATTTTCATTACTCCAAAAACAAAAAACAAACAAACAAACAAAAATAACAAAAACAACAAAAAATCCTGCCCATTAGTAGTTACCTCTCAATCTCTCTATCCTTCCCCAGCCATACAAAACTGCTAATCTCTTTCAGTCTGTATAATTTATTTGTATTTGCATTTTGTATAGATGGAATCAAACAATATGGAGTACTTTTTGTCTAGTTTCTTTTATTTCTTTCACTTAGCGTACTTCCCTTTTTACCATTGATGGAAGATTATTAATATATTAATATACACTACTGTTCATAGTTTGCTTTGGTTGTATTTTTGCCCAGGTATCTCCCTGTTATTTATATCTTGTACCATTAATGTATATTTGTCTTGTTTCAGAGAAAAACATTCTTATATATGTACTATTAACCATACCCATTTTTCACAAGAGGATTCACTATGTTATATAATCCCATGTTTCATTTTTTAGCTTTCCTTCTAGTCATATACACAACCTTAGACTTTCCCTTTCAACCACCATCATACCCACATATTAGCGCTGCTAATTACAAACACTAGGATGCGCTTTTGACATTTCTATTCATTTCTAAACATTTAAAAAGAACATTTTAAAACTATTTCTGCACAGATTAAGCGTCAGCTTTCCATTCTATAACCACATTCTATCTTCTGGGGACCTCTATTCTATTAACTCCATGAGTTTATATGAGTTTGCTTATTATACTTAGTTCATAATAGTGAAGCCATACAATATTTATCCTTTTGTGTCTAGCTTGCTTCACTCAACATAATGTCCTTCAGGTCCATCCATGTTGTCATATGTCTCACGACTTCATTTCTTCTTACAGCTGAATAATATTCCATTTTATGTATAAACCACAATTTGTTTACCCATTCGTCAGTTGATGGACATCTGAGTTGTTTGCATCTTTTGGCATTTGTGAATAAAGCTGCTATAAACATCAGTGTGCAGATGTCTTTTCGCGTCCTGCTCTCAGGTCTTCTGGGTATATACCTAGTAGTGGTATTGCCAAGTCACGTGGCATATCTGTATCTAACTTCCTTAGGAACTGCCAAACAGTCTTCCAGAGTGGCTGTACCATTGTGCATTCCCACCAACAGTGAATAAGCATTCCTATCTCTCCATATCCTAACACTTGTAGTTTTCTATTTTTTTTAATAGTAGCCCTTCTAATAGGTGTGAAATGATATCTCATTGTAGCTTTGATTTGCATTTCCCTAATAGCCATAATAGTATTTCTTCTTTGAAAAAATGTCTGTGCAAGTCTTTTGCCCATTTTTTAATTGGGTCATTTGTCTTTTTATTGTCAATTTGTAGAATCTCTTTATATATCATGAATATTAAACCCTTGCTTGATATGTGATTTCCAAATATTTTCTCCAATTAAATAGACTGCCTTTTTACCCTCTTGACAAAGTCCAGTGAGGTGCAAAAGTAATTAATTTTGGGGAAGTCCCATTTTTCTATTTTTCCTTTCATTGTTCATGCTTTGGATGTAAGGTTTAAAAGACCTCCACCTACCAAAAGATCTTGAAGATGTTTCCATATATTATCTTCTAGGAGTTTTTTTATCCTGATTTTTATGTTTAGGTCTTTGATCCATTTTGAATTTATTCTTGTATAGAGAGTGAGATAGGGGTTCTTTTTCATTCTTGTGGTTATGGATATACAGTTCTCCCAACACTATTTGTTGAAGAGACTTTTCAGTCCTGGTAAAGTAGTCTTGGCAGACTTGTCAAAAGTCAATTGACCATAGAGGTGAGGGTCTACTTCTGAACTCTCAATTCAATTCCATTGATCAGCGTGTCTGTCTACATGTCAAAATCATGCTGTTTTGACGACTGTAGCTTTGTGATACGCTTAAGGTCAGGAAGTGTGAGTCCTCAAACCTCACTCTACTTTTTAAGGATGATTTTGGCTATTTGAGACCCTTTTCCCTTCCAGATGATTTTGGTAATTGACTTTTCTATTTCTATAAATTAGACTTTTGGAATTTTGATTGGGATTGCATTGTTTCTATAAATCAGTTTGTGTAGAATTGACATCTTCACAATATTTAGTCTTCCAATTCTTGAAAACAGAATGTCTTTCCATTTGGTTAGTTTGTCTTTGATTTCTTTTAGCAGTGTTTTATAGTTTTCTGAATATAGATCATTTACATCCCTGGTTAAATTAATTCCTAGATATTGGATTCTTTTTGTTGTTATTTTAAATTGAAGTTTTTTCTTGATTTCCTCCTCAGTTTATTCACTACTAGTGTATAGAAACTCTACTAATTTTTGCATATTGATCCTGCCACTTTGCTGAACTTATTTATTAGCTCTATCTAAATATCTAGTAGCTTTGCCATAGATATTTCACAATTTTCTAAATGTAAGGTCATGTCATCTGTGAAAAGCGAGAATTTTACTTCTGCTTTTCCAATTTGGATGACTTTTATTTCATTTTCTTGCCTAATTGCTCTTGGTAGAGCTTTTGGTACAATGTTGAATAACAGTGGTGACCAGGGGCATTCTTGTCTTGTTTCTGGTCCTAGTGCAAAAGCTTTCAATCTTTCCCCATTGAGTACGATATTGGCTGTGGGTTTTTCATATATGCTCTTTATTATGTTGAGGAACTTTCATTCTATTCCTATCTTTCAAAATGTTTTTTATCAGGAAAGGATGTTGGATTCTGCATCAATCAAGATGGTCATGTGTTTTTTTTCCTTTGATTTGTTAATGTGGTGTATTATGTTAATTGATTTTCTTGTGTTGAACCATCCTTGCATACCTGTAATAAAACCCACTTGATTGTGGTGTATAATTATTTTAATATGCATTGAATTTGATTGGCAATTATTTTGTTGAGAATTTTTGCATATATGTTCATTAGAGAGATTGGACTGTAATTTTCTTTTCTTGTAGTATCTTTATCTGTCTTTAGTATTAGGGTGATGTTGACTTCGTAAAATGAGTTGAGTAATATTACTTCCTCTTCAATGTTTTGGAAAAGTTTAAACAGGATTAGAATTACTTCTTCTTGAAATGCTTGGTAGATTTAATCTGTGAAGTCATCTGGTCCTGGACTTTTCTTTATGGGGAGATTTTTGATTACTGATTCAGTCTCTTTACTTGTGACTGGTTTGTTGAGTTCTTGCATTTCTTGTAGAGTCAGTGTAGGATGTTTGTGTATTTCTAGGAATTTATCCACTTCATCTAGATTTTCCAATTGGTTGGCATACAGTTTGTCATAATATCTTCTTATGATCCTTTTTATTTTTGTGGGGTCAGTTTTAATGTTCTCCCTTTGCTGACTTTCTATATATTTTTTTTTGTGCTCAACTTCATTTATTTCTGCTATAATATTTATTTATTTATTTATTTATTTCTGCTTGGAATGGGTTTGCTGTTTTTTTTCTAGTTCATCTAGGTTTTCAGTTAAGTCTTTGATTTTAGCTCTTTCTTCTCTTTTAATATAGGTTATAAATTTACCGGACAACACTCCTTTGCTGCATCCCAAATGTTTTGAAAAGTTATGTTCTCATTTTTATTTATCTTGAGACTAATTCTCTTGCAATTTCTTCTTTGATCCACTAATTGTTTAGGAGTGTGTTGTTTAGTCTCTATATATTTGCAAATTTCCCACTTTCCCTCCTATTATTGATTTCCAGCTACATACCATTATGGTCAGAGAAGATGCTTTCTAAAATTTCAATCTTTTAAAATTTATTAAGACCTGTTTTTGACCCAACATGTGGTCTATCCTGGAGAAAGATCCATGAGCACTTGAGAGCAATGTATATTCCACTGATTTGGAGTGTAATGATTTGTATATCTCTGTTAGGTCTAGCTTGTTTAACATTATTGTTCAAGTTCTCTGCTCCTTGGTTTTTTTTTCTTCCCTCTTTTTTCTTTTTCAGTTTTATTGATGCATATTAATACAGCATAATTCCAAACAATGGTATTCGGTATAATCACATGTTTGTGCATTCATCATCCCAATCACTCCCAGAGCACTTTCACTATTCCAATAATAATAATAAACAAAAAACAAACAAAACTCATCACCTTTCAATCTCTCTGTGCCTCGCCTGCCATATATAGCTGCTATTCTTTTTCCTTTTCTCTGGTATATTTACATTTATATTTTGTAAAAACAGTCATATGCAATATCACCCATATTCATGTTTTACATGAGGTTTTACTATCTTATACAGTCCCAGGTTACAGTTTTTAGCTTTCCTTCTAGTAATATACATGACCTTAGACTTTCCTTTTCAACCATTGTCATACCCATACAATAGCACTGCTAGTTACAAACACCATGATATGCTTTAACCATTTCTATTCATTTCCAAAGATTTCCAAACAATGTTTTTTAACAATTCTGCACAGATTAAACCTCAGCTTTCCATTGTCTACCCTCATTCTATTTTCTGGTGAACTACATTCTAATTATTAACTCCATGAGTTTACACAGTATATTTAATTCATAATAGCACAAGCATATAGTATTTGTCCTCTTTTGTCTGGCTTTCTTCACTCAGAGTAATGTCCTCCAGGTTCATACATGTTGCCATATGCTTCACGGCTTCATTTTCTTCTTACTACTGCATATTATTCCATCATGTGTATACATCACAATTTCTTTATCCATTCATCAGTTGATGGACACCTGGGTTGTTTCCAACTTTTGGCAATCATGATTAATACCATTATGAACATCAGTGTGCAGATGTCTGTTTGTGTGTCTGCTCTCAGTTCTTCTGGTAATGGTATTGCCAGGTCACATGACAAGTCTATATTCTACTTCCTTAGGAACTGCCAAACAGACCTCCACAGTGGCTGTACCATTCTACATTCCCACCAACAGTGAATAAGTGTTCCTATCTTTCCATATCCTCTCCAACATATACAGAGTTATGATTTTTTAATAGTAACCAGTATACTAGGGGTAAAATGATATCTCATTGTAGTTTTGATTTGCATTCCCCTAATCACTAGGGATATTGAACATTTTTTCATGTGTTTCTTTGCCATTTGCATTTATTCTTTGGAAAATTGTCTTTTCAAGTCTTTTGCCCATTTTTTAATTGGGTAGTTTGTATTTTTATTGAGTTGTATGATATCCTTGTTTATCATGGATATTAAACCCTTATTGGATACATAATTGCCAAATATTTTCTCCCATTGAGTTGGCTGACTTTTCACCCTTTTGACAAAGTCCTTTGAGGTGAAAAGTGTTTAATTTTGAGGAGGTCCTATTTATCTATTTTTTTTGTCTGCTACTAGTGCTTTGGGTGTAAGGTTTAAGAAATTACAGCCAACCACAAGATCTTGAAGATATTTTCTTACATTTTTTTCTAAGAGTTTTATGGTGATTTCACTTTTATATTTAGGTCCTTGATCCATTTTAACTTAATTTTTGTATAAGGTATGATATAGGGATCTTCTTTCCTTCTTTTGGTTATGGCTATGCCATTCTCCCAGCACCATTTGTTGAATAGACTGTTCTGGCCCAGCAGGGAGGGCTTGACTACCTTGTCAGAAATCACTTGACTGTAGATGTGAGGGTATATTTCTGAGTTCTTGATTCGGTTCCATTGGCCAATGTGTCTGTCTTTATGCCAGTACCATGCTGTTTTTAACCACTGTAGCTAGGTAATATGTTTTAAAGTCTGGAAGTGGGTGTCCTACAACTTCGTTCTTCATTTTTAAGATCTTTTTTGTTATTAGGGGACTCTTACCCTTCCAAATAAATTTGGTAATTAGTTTTTCCACTTCTGCAAAAAAGGCTGTTGGGATTTTTATTGGGATTCTGTTGAATCTGTAAATCAGTTTGGGTAGAATTGACATCTTAATGATATTTTGTCTTCCAATCATGAACACGGAATGCCCTTCCATTTATTTAAGTCTTTCAGGTTCTTTTAGCACTGTTTCGTAGTTTACTGAATACAGGTCTTTTATGTCATTGGTTAAGTTTATTCCTAAATATTTGATTGTTTTAGTTGCTATTGTAAATGGAATTTTTTTTTTCCTGATTTCCCCCTCAGACTGCACGTCAGTAGTGTATGGAAATTCTATTGATTTTTGTGTATTTATCTTGTATCCCACAACTTTGCTGAACTTGTCTATTAGTTCTAGTAGCTTTGTTATGGATTTTTCAGAAGATTCTATATATAGGATCATATCATCAGTGAATAGTGAAAGGTTTACTTCTTCCTTTCCTATTTGGGTGCCTTTTATTTCTTCATCTAGCCTAATTGCTCTAGCTAGAACCTATAGCACAATATTAAAAAACAATGGTGACAGTGGGCATCCTTGTCGTGTTCATGATCTCAGTGGGAAAGCTTTCAGTCTTTCACCATTGAGTATAATACTAGCTGTAGGTTTTTCATATATGCACTTTACCATATTTGGAAAGCTTCCTTTTATTCCTATCTTTTGGAGTGTTTTTATCAATAATGCATGCGGTATTTTGTCAAATGACTTTTCTTCATCAACTGAGAGGGTAATGTGATTTTTCTTTTTCAATTTATCAATGTGGTTTATTACACTAATTGATTTCCTTGTGTTGAACCACCCATGCATACCTGGGATAAAAACCCACTTGATCATGGTGTGTAATTCTTTTAATGTGATTTTGGATTCTGTTTGAAAGTATTATGTTGAGGAGTTTTGCATCATTAGAGATATTGGTCTCCACACCACAGAGAAGGGAGGTTGGAATTTTAATGCTGGAGCCCTGGGAAGTAAATACACAGAGAAGCAGATACATGAGAAGGCTCCATTAGACACGGCAGAGACTCTGGGAAGAGAGATGAGCTATTCGCCTGACAGTTTACAGCTGACTTGTGGACAAAGCAGAGCAGCTGAGCCGGGAGAGAAACAAGCCCTGGAAGAGACAAGACTTATCCCAGCCTACAGCTGATATTGGAAGAAGCTGGAACTATGGTGCCTTGAGAGGAAGAGGAAGCCTGAACTCTTGCAGGCATCGGCAGCCAACTTACTCCAACACGTGGCAACAGACTTTGGTGAGGGAAGTAACTTATGCTTTATGGGCTGGTAACTTTAAGCTTGTACCACAAATAAATACCCTTTATAAAAACCAACCAATTTCTGGTATTTTGCATCAGCACTCCTTTGACTAATACAGTGCTCTTCACAAAAAAACAACTTTTGGTTTTGTTCATTCTCTCTATTGTTTTTTTTTTGTTCTTGATTTTATTTGTTTCTGCTCTGATCTGTACTTTTTCTCTCATTCGGCTTGGTTTGGGTTGCTGTTCTTTTTCTACTTCCTCCAGGTGTGAAGTTAGATCTTCAATTTTAGCTCTTCTTTTTTAATGTAAGCATTGAAGTCTATAAATTTCTCTCTCAGCAATGCATTTGTGGTGTCCCATTGGTTTTGATATGCCGTGTTCTCATTTTCATTCATCTCAAGATATTTCCTGAATTCTCTTGCAATTTCTTCTTTGACCCACTGATTATTTAAGAATGTGTTGTTTAATATCCATGTATTTATGACTTTTCCCTTTTTTCATCCATTACTGATTTCCAGCTTCATTCTGTTATTGTCAGAGAAAGTGATTTGTATATTTTCAATGTTTTAAATTTTATTGATACTTGTCTTTTTACCCATCTTATGGTCTATCTTAGAGAAGGATCCATGAGCCCTTAAAAGAAAGTATATCCTGCTCTGTTGGGGTGCAGCTCTACAGATATCTGTTAGGTTTATTTCATTTATCATATTATTCAAGTTCTTTGTTTATTTATCTTATGTCCAGATGTTCTATCCAACACTGAGAGTGGTGTATTGAAGTCTCCAACTATTATTATTATTGTAGAGACATCTGTTTCTCCCTTCAGCTTTGCCAGTGTGTGCCTTGTATATCTTGGGGCATTCAGGTTAGTTGCATAAATATTTATTATAGTTATTTCTTCATGGTGAATTGCCTCTTTTATTAATATATAATGACCTTCTTCATTTTTGTCTGATATTAGTATCACTTCTTCAACTCTTTTTTAGTTATTGTTTGCATAGAATAGCTTTTTCCAAGCTTTCACTTTTAACCTGGTTGTGTCCTTATGTCTGAGATTGGTCTCTTGTAGACAACATATAGACGGCTCATACTTTTTTATCCATTCTGTCAGTCTATGTCTTTTGTTGGGGATTTCAATCCATTAACATTCTATATTATTATTGTCAAGGCATTACTTATTTTATCCTTTTTGTCCTCCAGCTCTTTGTTGTCATATTGTTCTATTTTCTGTATTCTTATCCTTTAGTTTCCCCATCCTAATAATCTTCATTTCTAAACTCTTCTCCAAATCTCTTGCTCTTTTTTCTTTTTCCTTTCAGGATGCAGCACCCCCTTTAGTATCTCTTGTAATTCTGGATTTTTGGTAACATATTCTATCAGTTTGTTTGTCTGTGAAGCTTTCAAGTCATCCTCATTTTTGAAGGACACTTTTATCAGATACAGACTTCTTGCTGGCAGTTTTTCTCTTTCAGTAACTTAAATACATCATACTGCGAAGCGGATATCGCTCAAGTGATTGGGCTCCTGTCTGCCATATGGGAGGGCCCAGGTTTGATTCCTGGGGCCTCCTGGTGAAGGCAAAAGCAGGCAGACATGGAGAGCTGGCAGCCAGCGTGGAGAGCTGGCACAACAAGATGATGCAACAAAAAAGAAACACAGAGGAAAAAGACAGTGAGAGACACAACAAACCAGGGAGCTGAGGTGGCTCAAGAGATTGAGTGCCCCTCTCCCATGTTGGAAGGTCCCAGGATCGGTTCCTGGTGCCTCCTAAAGAGAAGATGAGAAGAGAAGACAAGCAGACACAGAAGAATGCACAGTGAGTGGACACAGAGAGCAGACAGTGAAAGCAAGCGGTGGGGGCGGGCATGCATAAATAAAATAAATCTTAAAAAAAAAATGCATCATACCACTTTCTTCTTGCCTCCATGGTTTCTGATGAGAGATCAGCACTTAATCTTCTTGAGTTTCTCTTGTGTGTGATGCTTTGCTTTTCTCTTGCTGCTTTCAGCATCCACTCTTTATCTCTGATATTTGTCATTCTGAATAGTAGGTGCCTCAGAGTAGGTCTATTTGTATTTGTTCTGTTTGGGGTGTGTTGTCCTTCTTGGATATTAATGTTTATGTCTTTCATAAGGGTTGGGAAATTTTCAGTCGTTATTTCCTCAAATATTCTTTCTGCCCCTTTTCCATTGTCTTCCCCTTCTGGGACACTGACAATGCCAATGTTTGTGCATTTTTTAATTGTCATTCAATTCCCTGAGACTCTGTTCCATTTTTTCCATTCTCTTTCTGTTCTCCTGTCTTTTCCATTTCAGATGTTCTGTCTTTGAAATCACTAATTTTGTCTTCAAGCAATTCAAATCTGCTCTTGTTTGCCTCTCATGTATTTTTAATCTCATCCACCGTGTCATTCATTCTTATAAGATCTGTTACTTTTCTTTCCAGACTTTAAAATTATTCTTTATGCTCACCCAGTGTCTTGTTAATATCCTTTCTGCCTTTAGTCATATT
>JAQZBX010055525.1:0-18389 GCA_029593785.1 Cabassous unicinctus | reverse complement strand
GGGGGGGGGGGTATGCAGTGGTTGACGGCGGAAAACTCTGAGTCCCCGAGCAGAGCAGGAGCCCCGGGAGGGCAGAGTGTTTGTCTGGATCACCTTTGAGTGCCGTGGCCAACCCAAGGCCCCAGAACCAACAGACTAGATGACCAAGTGAAAACTCACGAGGCGTCACGGCGTGGGAAGGGCGCCTTTGGCTTTGGGGGCAGAAATGCTCTTAGATCTCAGCTCTGTCCATCCTGGCTGTGCATCCTGGCCTCCCTGAGCCTCGGTTTCCTGGTCTGTAAAGTGGGAGCCATACTCTTCGAACAGGATGGGGTTGAGAAGACAAAAAGAGAGGGCTGTATGCCAGGCACCGCACTAAGTGCTTCCCAGGCATCGTCACATGTCACCTCCCCAGAAGCCAAGGTGGGTTCATGGAAATATCCCCATCATGCAGGGGAAGAAACTGAGGCCCAGAGCAAGGCAAGTGGCAGAGCTGGAATTCTGTGCCCTTGGCCAGATGCCTGACATGCAGCACGTAGTAAATGCTCAGGAAACGGGCAGGCTGTCCTGCCCTCACACTCCTAGCCAAAGAAAGCTTTCTGCAGGAGCCTGCGGGGGTCACAAATGTAACCCAGGGGAAGGTGGGGGAGCTTTGATATGACCTGCCCCGCCCCCCAGGCCAAGTACCTCACCCCCCACCCCACCCTTGTCGCAAAGTGATAAAGTCTATCAGGAGCTGGGAGCAGTAATGAAGGAAGATGAATTGGACTGGCCTTCTTCTGCTTTCGTGCTTTCCCCACCTCTGAACCCTCCTTCCTCTGAGTCTATTCAGAGCAGCTAAGCCCAGGCTCAAACTGGAAGTGATTGAGCCTTCTCAGCCCATGGCAGTCCTGATGCTGGTTCCCAAGGGGATATTTGAGGGCATGAGGGCTTGCCAGGACGCATAGGTGGGCCAGTCTGCAAGAAGCTCCCAGAAAGACAGCAATAGTGTGGTGTGGCCAGAAGCTTCTGGAAACACTGAGGCAGGTGCTTCAAAGTCTGCCCAGGGGTTTAGAGAAAGCTTCCCAGGCCGGCACTTTGGGAGAGTACAAGCTAGCATTATTAGCCATTGCCCAGAGGAGGGCACTTCAGGCTAAGGAGGAACTGCCTGGCCAAACACCTAGAGACCTAGAGACGTGGACCCTTATAAGGTGTTCTTTATAATTGTAATGAAGGACACAGGAAGGGACGGATGGACGTGACCCTTGGCCTGTGTGCTGGCCCAAGGATTTTGAACTTGTTCTGAGGGCAGTAGGGAGCCACTGAAGGCTTTAGAGCAGGGTGGCCACACAACCGGGTCTGCCAGGGTGGCTGCGTGGCTCCGTTCTCCTCCACTCGCCCTCTACATGTTGGGCGCTCGGCTCTGAGTCTCCTCCCTTCTCTCACTGCACCCTCTCCCTGGATGATCTCATCCTGTCCCATGGCTTTAAGTACCATCTTTAAGCTGCTGATTCCCATATTTATATCTTCAGCCAGGGCCTCTCTTCTGAGCTCCTGGCTCACACCTCCAGGTGCCCTCTTGGCATCTCCACTTGGACGTCTCACAGGCATCTCAAAGTTAGCCCTTCCAAAACGCTCCCGCCCACGCACCCCTCCCTCAACCCCACTCCTTCCCCAGACTTCCCAGGCCAGTAAATGGCCCTCTCGCTAGAGGCAGAGCTCAAGCCATCAGCCCTGCTCCTCCCCCTCCCTCTCCCCAGCTCTAGGGTCCCACATCCTGCACAGACCTCCCAGCCACCCACCTCTCTTCACCCCTGTGCTCCTGGTCCCCACTCATCTGGACCTGCAGCAGCTTTCTCCCTGCTCCTGCTCTCCCCTCTCCTCCACGGTCCATTCAATCCATTCGCCAGTGGGTGGCTGAGCTTTTAAAAAAAAAACAAAACCTTCCTGCTAATCCATCTACAATTCTTTAGGGACATCCCTCTGCCCTTGGAATAAAACCCAAATTCCTCACCGTGGCTTTCGAAGCCCTGCAGGGTCTGGGCCCTGCCCTTCCCTTAGCCGACTCCTCCCTTTCTCCCTCACTCTCAAGTCCCGGCTGTGATGGTCTTCTTTGGGTTGTTAAAAACACGCCCAGCCCCTTCCTACCTCAGAGCCTCTGCCTGGGCTGTTCCCTGTGCTAGAACTTGCTGGCCCCAGCTCTTCGCGTGTCCACCCCAGGAAAATAGGTCCCCAGGAGTCTCGGCTGCAATGCCTTACTTTCTTCCTAGCACCTTTCACTCTGTCTTCCCCAACAGAAAGTAGGGTCCGAGGACAATATGCCTAGCACATAGTAGATGCTCATTAAATAACTGTTGCGTGAATAAGTCAGAGAACAGGAAAAGGGGGCCTAGAGGCAGGAGATCAGGGGCGAGAGAATGAGGCCTAAAATGGAAGGGCAGATGGATGACGGGGACCAGCACCAAGTGGGATATTTGGATTTGATCTTAGGGACCCTGGGGAGCCACAGAAGTTTCTTGAACAGACAGGTGGATATGGAAGTGCTCATTATTAGATCAGGGGAGGCTCTATACCTGGTGGTCACGTGATCAGGCTCTGAAATCGGACAGCCTTAGTTCAACAACTTCCCACCTGTGAGACCTTGGGTAAACATTTAGCTTCTGACCCTGGGTCTCCTCCTTTTTCAATCAAAGGGGGCTCATGAAGCCTGCACCTAGGGCTACTGAGATGTTAAATGCGGTGGTGCATGCAGAGTTCCTGGGATAGCATACATGCTTGGTGGGCATTAGCAGCTGCTGCTGCTGCTGGGTTGTGGCTGTTGCCTGTTAAGACTGTGTGTGTCAGAAGTGTGCTCGGGCCTGGGGCTGCTCGGGCATCTGAAGCAGCCCCCACCATCCGGAAGCTCTCCGTCTGATGGAGAGACAGGCAAATAAGCCTCTGCCTGTGTGGTTCTCTAGGGTGAGCACTGGACACAAGGTAAAGCAGGCCCTGTGCCAGTAGAGAACTAATTTTGGGAGAGTCAGGGGAGGCTTCCCAAGGAAAGTGACATTGGGTTTCAGGGAGACAGTTTCCTTGAGAGAATATTTTGAGTCAGCAGCCACTGGCCCATGAACAGGGGAGGAAGGGGGTGTGTTCGGGCTGCTCAGCTCCCAAAATAACCCCGATCCGAGGGCGGACAGCCCGGCAAGCCGCAGGAGCCGCCGCCATGTTGCTTCCTGGCCCAGCACAGCCGGGTTCTTTTGACCTTGGAACAGTCCTTGCCCTGCCCCGTATGCCCGGAAGGCAGGAGGGGCAGAGGAGGATGTCCAGGACAGAGCTCCAGCCCTGGCAGAGGGGGGCCTGGCCATCAGTGTGGGCATCGCAGGCAGAGACCCTCATTGCTCCCACACACAGGGCCCCAAGCTCTCCCATGGGACCTCATTGGTGTTGGTATCCCGGCTTCTGGGGCCGTGGCCGGACCACCAGGGCTGAGGATTGGCCAGGGACAAGAAGGCAGGCTCTCAGAGCTCCGCCTCTGGGTCTCTGTGGCTCCTATTCTCTGTGTCTCAATTTATATATCTTGGCTTTGGGTCCTCTGACTGTCTCCATTTCCATCTCTCCCTCTCTCCCTCCCCTCTCGGTTTCCCCCTCTCTCTATCCCTCTGTGTCTCTCTCAGTCTTTCTCTCTTCCTCTCTGTCCCTCCCTCCCTGTGTCTGCCTCCATCTCTCCTCTCACTCACTTTGCTTCTCTCCTCTCACCCTCTCTCCTTCTTCCCCCTCCTCTCCTCCCTCCTTCTCCCCACCTCCCATCCCCAGCCTCTCAAGTTGCTCTCTGCCTTACAGCTTCTCTTTCTCCCCTTTCTCTTTCTCCTCCTCCGCCTCCATATCCTCCCCCTCCAACAAGATGCATCCTAGAACAGACACACACAGGGACATGCCGAACCCCTTCCGAGACCGGAGCCCAGGCTCCAGCCTTCCCCAGCTTCCCACGCCGGCTGGACGGAACCTGGACCAGAACATGGGGCATGACGGTGGGCTTGGGTCAGAGGGGTAGGTGCGGAGGCTAGTGGAGGCAGGGGGCTCTCTACCCACCACCACACCACCCCACCTTCCCTCATCCCGCGTCCTTGCGGCTGCGTTCCGGGAGCCTTCTCCTGGGGCAGGAGAGGAAGTTCCTGAGCTTGTTTCCTCCCCTTCTGTGCAGCTGCTGGGCTTCCCGGGCAGTTGGGATGGCGGATCAGGTCATTGGGCCCATTCAGCAGAATTATAAATAGCAGCCGGGGCCGGGACTGGCCCAGAGAGCATGTACAGCGGCTGCAGGGCCCCTGTCCTCCACCCGTCCAGCCATCCCTCTGAGGCAAGGCCAGCCCCTCCCCTGGGCCAGCAGCGGGTCCCCAGGTCAGTATCCAATGTGCTGTCACCATGACAACCTGCGTGGCCCCAGCCAGCTGAGGCTCAGGTTGCGGGGGCCGGAGGGGGAGGGCAAAGGAGAGGTCCAGTGGCCCGGAATCAAAGGTCACCGCTCTAGCCTGGGGCTTGCCGGCTCTCTTGGGGGGCTGGGGAGTGGGGTCCTGTCCCCTGGAAATGTCGCTCTGCTGGGGGAGGGGGAGGCAGAGAAGCCTGACGTGAGTAAGGCCCAGGCGTTGTGGTCAGAGAGAGCTGGGTGCAAATCCTGCATCCCCACCTTCCACTGAGGTGACCTTGGGACCCCCTCTCAGAGCTCAGCATCCTCCTGAAGACAGGAGGAACAGCTCCCTCCCAGGGTCGCCAGGGGGATCAGCCAGCCAGCTCTGAGCGGGCCTGTCTTCCCCCAGCCTGCCTGCTTATTCTTATTAGGCGCTGGAGGCAGTATGGGGGCAGGGGATGGGGTGACGCTTGCAGACTTCAACCTGGCTTTGTGTCTGGCATCTGCCCTTCCCCGGCCAGACAATTTTAAATATGTGGCTCAGTTTCTCTGATCCTCAGTTTCCCTCTTTGTAAAATGGGAGTGAAAACAATCTCTCTCCATCACTGTGTTGTTTTGAGGGTGAAATGAGACGACGTAGGGAAACAGCGCAGCGCCTAGCCAATGTTGGTGTCACTTTTTGAATTGCTATTTCTATTCCAACCCTCCAGGCAGAGCAGTCCTGCCTTCATCACTGACTCCCTGTGTGTCCATGGGGATCCCGTCCCCTCCCAGTCCTCAGTCTCCCCATCTGTGAAATGACCTCAGGACCACTCCAGCCCTGTCCAAATTTGTGAATCTCAATGTGTGTATCTCAAGCAGCCTCCCCCAGGCTGGGCTGTAGCTATTAGTATATACAAACGTCCTCACCAGGGCCCTGTCCTCTGCTCCTGAAACCTGAGCTCGGGGACACTTGAGTGTCAAGGTGCCCGGCCGTGGCCCCCTCCCCGCTGGCTAGAAGCCTGGCACTGGGTGGCCGATGGGTGGGAGGGCTCAGGGCAGGCAGGGAATCTGGCCTGGGCCAGCCCAGAGGTGAGCTGCCGTCTCTTCTCTGTCCTGCCCACCTCCAGCCTGCCTCAGAAGCCAGTCACTTGCTCGGGGTGAAAGGGACCATTGGCCAGGGATATTTTTATAGGCAGGACACGCGGTCAGGCTCAGACAGAGAAATTGGAGCCTTCTTGCACTGCTAACTGATACAGCGGCCGTCACCGCCACCCTCTTCCTGGAAGCTTGCAGCCCAAGTGTACCCAAGAGCATGGAGAATTGCCTGACACTGCCCCTTGGGGATCTCAGGGTGCTTTGCATGGGCCTCGGGCCCAGCACTTAACAAATCCTTTTATCCTGATGCTTACTCGGCCTCCTCTGCCTCCCCACTCATTTGCTCCATCGTTATTTTAAGAGCATCCACTCCAGCCCCACTGTGTTCTGCTTCAGTGGCCTTGAGCAAGTTAGTCTCCCTGTGCCTCAGTTTTCTTATCTGTAGAATGGGGGTAAGAGTGTACCTGCTTCATAAAGTCATGCAGGTCAACCAGATGATGGACATAAAGTGCATAGCACAGCACTGGGCATGTAGGAAGTGCCCCATAAAAACGTGGGGTTCTTGTCATCATTTTATTAAAATATGTAACTTAATACATAGAAAATTAATTGTGCCAGGCAGGGAGAGTACAGGGGTTGCGTCCAATTCCTCTCCATCCACGTTGCATTATACAGGGCCTGATGCATAGTAGGTCTGCAGCAAAAGTTTGCCAAATGAGTGGAGGAGAGAAACGAACCCCTTGAAATCCATGTCCCTTCAGGGCACCGAGAGCTAAGATGGTAGCTTTGACCGTCTTTTACAACTCTGGGATTCCTTATGGTTGATTTGAACTGCATCATCCACAAAGTTACCAACATGTGTTTGAGCTCTCTTTGTAGATTTTCAGCCTCTGCTTTTTGCTTGGGTGCTTCAGGTGGACTTAAATAGCAAGGCAGGCAGATGTTGGAGGGCTTGGGATTTGGGTCCCTCCCGCCACTTACTACCTGGGCAGGACCAGGACTAGGGTGAGACAAGGCACCTGAGGCACAGAATTTAAGGAGGTGCTCGCTCTTGGGGATTGGCACTTACACGCCCCTGAGAATGAGCACCTCTCACACTTTGCACCCCCAGAGCCTCTCACACGTCACCCTAGTTCCAGCCCTGAGTGTCAAACAAGTCACTTGCCCTCTCCCAGCCTCACTCCCCTCGTCAGTAGAATGGGCACCCTACTCCCTCGGCTCCGGGGTTACAAGCAAGACAAAGGAAGTTAGACTGCAAAGAGTCCCGTTGAATAGCAGTGTTAGGTGTAACAAGATAGCAGTGCTATAGGAGAGGGGTGGGCTGCTGGCCGTGCCTCCGCCGACTGCCCTTTGTCAGTGAAGCCACGTTGGGTGGCCGCCAGCCCTCTGGTCCGGGGGCCATTTCTAACAGCAGGTGATGTGGCCGGGCTGACGGCTCCAGAATTTCACCCTCGACTTCTTCCAAACACAGGAAGGGGCTGCCATCTGCTCGCCTGCCCTAGCACCCAGCTTGCCAGGTCAGCCAAAGCACCCCGCACCTTCACCTGCACAGGAGCCCTCACCTCACACCTGTCTGACTGTGGGAGAGCAGAATCCCTCTGGCGGGTTTCTCCGTGGATGCTAAAGCTGGAGATATCCTGAAGACCTCCTCCTGCTCCCACAGCCCCCTTGGACCCTGGGCTTCTTCTCCCCCAGGGTACCACATTTCACTGCCCTGGCCTCCCCACCACCACAGGGCAGCTCCTTTGGACCTAGTTCAGGATCAGGAGGTCTGTCAAGTGCCAAGGTTACGAGCACGACTGTGAGCCACAGATCCAAATGCAAATCTTGGCCAGACTGCGCCTTGCCGTGTGACCTTACAGTCACTGTGCCTCTCTGAGGCTCAGTTTCTTCATCATAAAATAAAGAAAATAATAGCACCCACTTCAGAGGGGTTTTATGGGTATTAGTGAGATAATGCATAGGAAGTGCTTAATAGAAGGAGTGGCATTTAGTAGTTAAAAACAAAAGTTTAACTGCCCTTAAAGTTATTATTATATTGTTACTTCTACTCCTATGCCATTATTACTTTGACCACCTCCCTGCCAGAACTGTTATCTCATTTCCTCTGGTTCAGCCACAGCTTTGACACTTCCTAGAGGCCAGAGCTGGGTAAGGTACACAGTAGTGCTCAAGGCATGCTCTCTGGATGAACAAGCCCTTTATATTCAATCACACATGCACTTTGTCCTGCCCTGACACACAAAGACACACATTTGTACAGACACACTTGGGAAAGCAGCCAGGAACACGTCCCACCCTGCCCTGACCTGCACAGACACAAGTCTGTGGATGCAATGTGGGTGTGAACCTCCAGTGGGGTGGAGGGAGCAGGTATATTCTCTGCAGCACCAAGAATGGGTCAGAAAATGCCCGTGAAATGTTAAGCAATACTATTTTGTTAGCAAGAAGAAAATTTCAGCTCATCCAAAAGAACTCTGTAACCTCCAGCACTGACATAAATGATTAAGGAAGAAGGGAGTGAACCCCCTGTCAAGAGAGGCATGCAAGCATAGGCAGGGCATTACACAGGGTGCTGTGGAGCCACTGGGGGCACGCGCGCGCGCGCACACACACACACACACACACACACACACACACCAAGGGAGACAGAGAAGGAAGAAGTGGCTAGAGAAAATTACCTGTGAAATGCAGAGTGGTGGTCATGGAGGAGCTGGGGCGATGCTCCACCTGGAAGAAGAAGGAAATAGGCAGAGTCCCCAGCCCCACTCGGCTAGGCCAGGTTGCCATCATCATCAGACTTGGGGCTCTGGAAGAAAAGGAATGGCAAGGCTAGGAAACCAGAGGGAGCAGAGCCTTTGGGGGCCATTGTGGAGGGAATGTTGGATTGGGTTACCTTCCGAGTTTGGGGTCTCCTGGGACCTTGGAAGCCCCTTGGCTTTTGAGCTTTTAACAGACTTTCTGGTTGAGGGATCTGGGTAGGACTTGAAACTCCTTAAGAGGCTGGAGGGGTCATGCCAGGACTCCAAAGAGAGGAGGCCCAGGGCTGGTTCCTGACAAGAATTGGGGAGGGTATCTTCAGGGGTACCCAGGAGGGTGAAGTCTCTAGCAGAGGCCTTGGGCCTGAGCCCACCCTGCCAGTACCCATTCTGTGGCCCCAGAGCCTCCATTTCCCCCACCTAGAAACCACTGTCATTCCAGTTGATTCTGTGTCTCTTCCCAACCAGGCTCTGGGCCGAGCCCCACGCACCGCATTAATTTCCTAACTCCCCAAGAGGCAGGTGCTCTTAGCACCTGTTTTAGAGACGTGGTGACTGAGGCCAGAGAGCTGACCTGATATGCCCACCTTCTCTCAGGAATGGCAGAGCAAGGACTCTAATCCGAGACACCCATGTGACTCCAAACCCCAAACAAAGGGGCTCTGACCCTGTGGAGTTACAAGTCAAATAGAAAGTACTTTGAGAATCTGTAGAGGAAAGATGCAGGGGATGGGAGGAAGCTCCCAAGAGGAGCCGGGACTAGAGGTTGTAGATGTGGGGACCCAGAGAAGAGAGGGCCTTCCAGGCAGGAGTCCAGCCATGCCGGGGTGCAAGGGCGAGGCTGCTGGAGGGAGGCTCAGGGTGGCTGGGGCAGGAGGCCGTGGACACTGGACATCGAGGGGAGCCAGGCTGCACACACTTCCTTTCATTCCGGGGCCTCAGAACCTCGGCATCAAACCCGTGGCTCTGCGCAGCTCCGGCAAGGCTGGGGTCCCCTGGGCCCACGTCCCCCGAGAGGCTGCATTCGCATCTGTCCCCGCGCAGATGGCTGGTGAGCGCAGCTCGCGGCCCCCACCCCCACCCGCACCCCCTTCTGTCGCGGGGACTCGACTGTGTCGCCGGGGAGTGTGGCTCGGCATTATTTTTAGAAGTGGCACCATCTGTTCAAGGTGCCGGGCGGGTTCTGCTCGTCTCCGCAGTGGCTGGGGACAGCCACGCCAAGTCAGGGGGAAAGCTACAGAGCTGGCCGCGCCCCCACACTTGCACTCCAGCGGGGACGGCCGCTAACCAGCAAGCCAACCTGCTGGACACGGGAGCCCATGAGATCCTGCAGGCCTTGGGGGTTCTGAAACCCAGGGTCGGGGGTGGCCAGTGGGGTGGCTTTGGGGCCAGGGCAGCCCACGCAGAGGATGAGCTGTAGGTGGAGGGCATCCTGTTGCCCCACACACCCCGCCTGGTCTCTGGGCTTGACTCCTGGCAGCTCTGAGTGTCCTGGCCTCACCTCATCCCTGACCTCCAGGTTTGGATGGAGAATGGGAATGGGGGAGGTCAGACCATGGCGATCCTCCCTGGGACCTAACATTGGGTGAGGCAGAAGCTGCAGCCCTGGCCATTGTGATCCGGGGACTAGAATATCTCCCCACTCAACCCCCATGCTTCAGGGTGTCACACTGCCTGAGATGCCACTGGGAAGGGCTTCGTCTTGAGTCATTGCGGGAGGCGGTTAGGCTGTGATTAAGAGCAGAGGCTCTTGTCTGGGTTCAGTAATTACGAGACTGGACAACCTCCTTAACCTTGCAACGCCTCTGTGTGCTCATCTGTGAAATGGGATACCAACAGCAGACACTTCTTAGGGTTCTTGGGTGGATTTGCTGGTTTGATGCCACAGAGCGGGGTACCTCCTTCATCGTAAACTTTTCCTACCATTTGGCTGGCAAGTGTCCACATTTCAAGTCCAGATTTCACTCTCAGAGCTCATGGTCCCTGCCTCCGTGTCTTTCCTAATCAGATTGCTTTCTCAGTCACTGAGCCAGCATTTGTTGATGCCCGCCCTGTGTTGGGACCTGGGAGACGCTGCTCCCAGAGACTTCACAGTCTAGTTGGGGAAGCAGACTGGTAAAACCCACTGCCAAGGCAATGGATGGGCAGGTATGAAGTCGAGGAATGAGCCACTCGTGGTGGGCTGGCTGCAGGAATGGGGTTGAAATTTGGAGTGGAAGAATTGGAGAGAACTTTGCAGAGAACTTGGCATTGGGATGGGCCTTGGAAAGTAGGATTTTTTATTAATGGGAAGTGGGTGGTAGACAGTTTCTGATAGGAGGAAACTGTGCAAAAGAAGGGAGGCAGGAGCATGTACCAGTTTCTCAGGAAAGGCAAGGAGTTCAGTTAGAGCAGAGAGCCCAGTGAGGCTGGTTTGGAGCCAGTTGGGCAGGATCCTGGATGATGTGGTCATAAATAATTTTTTAAATAGTTCCTAGGGAGCCAGCGATGATTTTTAATCCAGGGAGTGGCACACTGAAGTCTGAAAGGCAGCATGATGTGGTGGTTTTAGAGTCAGGCAGGACCTGGTTCTCCTCCCAGCTCTGTCACTCGTCAGCTGTGTGACCTTGGAAGTGTTATTTCACCTCTCTGAGCCTCAGTTTCCTCATCTGTAAAATAGGCATAATACCTACCTTGTGGGCTTGTCGTGGGATAAGGTATGTTCAGAGCCTTAGCACAGCTTATGACGCATGGGAGCCACTCAGTAAGTGGCTGTCACCATCAGCACCATTCTGGGGGTAGCAGAGAGGGTGAGGCTGGGGATCCTGGGGCTTGATGGACCAGTTGGGAGGCGAGGAAGAGGAGGAGGCTTGAGCGTGATCAGGAAGCTCTCTGGGTCTTTATACCTGATTGGACATGAGAGAGGGAACAGAGTTAAGAGATTCCAATCCGGGGGCCTAGGAGGCTGCTGTAGATGTCTAAAGTAACCAAGGAGTCTGTTCTAGTTTCCTAAGCTGCCCCCAGCAGATACCATGAGATGGGTTGGCTTACACTATGGGAATTTACTAGCTTACAGTTTTGAGGTCTTCCCAAAGACCAGCTGCCGGCGATCCTTGACTCCTCTGTCACTTGGCGAGACACATGGTGGTGTCTGATGGTCTGTCCCTTCTCTTCTAGGTTTCCTTGCTTTCAGTCTCTTGCTTCCATAGCTTACTCTCTTTGTCTTGCTTCCAATTTATAAAGGACTCCAGTAATAGGATTAAGACCCATGAGGTGGGACACATCTTAACTGAAGTCACCTCATCAAAAGGTTCTACCTACAAAGAGTTCATGCCCACAGGAATGGATTAACTTTAAGAACATGTTTTTCTGGGGTACATGCAACTCCAAACCTCCACAGGGTCACAGAAGGGTGAGGGCATTTGGGGGAGACTGAGGGCCTGGAGGGTCCTCGGGGGAGAACTCCTCCAGGGGGGACCCTTCAGAGGGGACATTTGGCAGCCACCAGAAGGTTGGTTCTGGAAGTTGGGAGAAAGTACAGGGTGGAAATGTTAGAATGAAAGTTGATGCCAGGTGGGGCATTGGCCATAGAGAGGTTGTGGCATTAACAGAATCAAGGCCAGGGCCAGGGGCAGAGCCCCCAGTTGCACAAAACAGAGGAGCCCGAAGAAGCCTGGGCAGATATGGCCAGAGAACTTCCTTGTGGGGACACAAGGAGGGACATCAGAGCGTGAAGACTGAGAAAGGTCCTGGAGTTGGTAGGTGGGGGTCACCCCAGAAGCCACCCGAGGGCCAGGCATAGCAGGAAGTGGCTTTTGGATAGGCAGGGGCAGGGAGCCGGCGTCTGGACCACAGTGCAAGGGCAGGACTCTAGAACCCAGAAGGGGAGAGTGTCGGCTACAAGGGGAAGGGAGACTAAAGAGGGGTGGAATGGGAGCCCCAAGCCACTGGAATAATGATGCTACTTCTTGAAAATTCCCAGGCCCTACCACAGAGGCTCTGATTCATTTGTGCAGAGTGGGCCCTGGGAATCTGCATTTTAACCAGCCTCCAGGTGATGCCAACACAGCAGCCCTTAGGGAATCCTGCTTTGAGCAACCCTGCTCTGGGGTTCCTGAGTCCACCCAGAGAAACTTTATCAGGATAGGAAGGAAAGGAAACCTGTATCCCAGGGGAGAGAGAGGGCCTGGGTTCAGAGCCTTTACTCATTCTCACCTGCTCTCAGCTCCCCCTCTGGTTCCCTAACCTTTTGATTCACCTCCTTCGTGCCTGCAGCCTCATCAGTGGCCTCACAGAGATTTCTAGTTTTCCACCAAGTAGATTCCAGGTAGAGATAACTAGGGACAACTCTGCTTTTGCCTAGAAGAGATAGAACTTTATCTGGCCACACACTTGGATTTCTCAGTTGTGAGAAATATAAGCTAAAAGCCCCCCCCCCCGCCACCGAACATATACCAATCTCTGCACCCTTCCTGCCTCCACTCTTTGAATCCAATAGTCTTACCTTTCTGCTTTTTTTTGAGGTACTGGAGCCAGGGATTGAACCCGAGACCTCATATGTGGGAAGCTGGCGCTCAACCACTGAGCCACATTGGCTCCCCTGAGTTAGTTTTTACATTTGTTTGCTTGTTGTTTGTTTTTTGTTTTTGTTTTTAGAAGGTACCAGGAACTGAACCCAGGACCTCCCATATGGGAAGCAGGCGCTCAACCTCTTGAGCCACATCCGTTCCCCTTCTGTTTTAATTTTTAATCTCTCAATGTGGTTAGATTTCTTGGCCTCTCAGTTCCAAGGCTACATGGAAGAACTTTCCCCCAACCTGTAGCTTTCTGCTTCTCTGTTCTGGACACTTAGACTCATCCCCTGACGCCTCTGTGGATGAGTTTGCCTTCCCACCCCATGGAGGGAAGAATTTAATAAACGCAGTCAAACTGAGATGCCACCACATAAATATGTTGCAAGTCCCAGTGGGAACCAAGGGGAATGGACCATACATGATACAAAAGAAAGAATCGCTAATGGTGGAATTTCAGGCATCAGGGACAGATAGTACTGATGGACAGAGGTGAGTCCTCTGTGCATGCACTTAAGTGACCCTGAATGGCCTTTTGCATAGTGTCATTTTGTTGTCTCAGGCCTGCCCACTGGGACAGTCCCATTGCCTGAGGACCAGACTTTGGTCTTCACACCCAATATCTGAGATCTGCTCTGCTTGTCTGCTCACAGAGCTTATGGAAAAGGCCCTGTGCCCTCCCCACTCCATCCACATCCGGCACCCTGGGCACAGAGAGCCACTTTGGCCTTCCCCCTACTCCCACCCTGGCCCCCACTCTGCACTCCATTGGTCAGCACCGCTGTCCTGGAAAGCTCCTAGGGGCACTCATAACCCTTTGCTCTGTGTCAGCACCACAGCATGTGGAGAACTCCTTGGCACGTGGTGCTCAAAGCCCACCTCCACAGCCCCAGTCAGCACTGCAGCCTTGAGGACAGCTCCCTGTAGAGATACTTGCTAGCTTCCTTGTCCTCCCTGGGGCACTGTCGTTCAGCACCAGGACTACGTGGATAGCGCTCCAGCCTCTGCAGATGAGCCTGTGGTTATCAGATTCTCTGACCTCAGCCACCCAATCCCTTCCCAACACCCACCTCCATCCATCCATCAGCACCTTATCCCCAGAGACAGCTCCCTTGGCCCCAACCCTCCATGATTAGAGGTGAAGCCTGAGTACTCACCAATTAGCCAGTGACCTGTCGTGCGCGGCCCGAGCGGTGACCAAAGCTCTGATCAAATTCCGCCTCTCAGTGAGAGCTGAGTACCCTACTGAAAATTGTCATTCCACCCCAGTACTCGCTAGACCTGTTTCCTGCTCTATAAATAAACTATAGTTTACTTAGTTAACTTATTTTGTTTATTGTTCACACATGCGCTCACGCAAATGTCAGCTCCGTGAGGTCAGGATTTTGCCTGTCTTATTCCCTTCTGTATCTTCAGTGCTCAGTACAGGGCTTGACACACAGCAGGTTCTCGGTAAATGCATGTTAAATGAAATGAAAGGAAGGCATCTAGGAGACCACAAGCTCTGTTTTGTGCATTGAAGAACAGATAGATTCAGATGGGCAGAGAGGAGGGAAAATGCATTTCCTCAAATAGGAACAGTGTGATCAAGAGTGTGTTGATACAGGAGGAGTCAATGGTTTGAGGAAGACAGCATGGCTTGTTCAGATCTGGATAAAGAGGCTGAAATAGGAGGGTACAGTCTATTCATGGAGGGCCTTGGACATAATTCTGATATGGCAAGAGGGGTGTGTGGTTTCTGCCTAAGAGGGGCGTACTCTAGGAAGAGATGAGAGCATGTGTAGAGGATGAGCAGCAGACAAGGACAGCTGGGACTGGGGAGGGGTCGGCTGAGAAGGGCCTCCTGAGAGGGCTGAGCCTGCACGAGCCCTGAGGCATAAAGACGGTGCAGAGAAGTGCTTGGGGCAGGAGGATGTGATAGACAGAACTATCAGGTATGCTCCACAGGGCAAGGATGTGCCAGTGCTGGGGGGGCGGGTGTTCAATAAACCACACCCTTCTGACCCTTCCAATTTGGGACCAGTTGAAAGAGACAATTGGAGACCAGAATATCACTAAATTCCTGTTTTGGAATCTGGAGAATGTGGCTTTAGATCTAGGGTCAAGTGAGCTTCCGACTACTGTCCCCCAATCCAGAATTATGAAAATCTACCCACCCCCAGTTCTCCCCAGAGAAACCAGCTCCTTGCCCATGGTCTCGATGCATCCTGAGGACAGGCTGGCCCCAAAGAGGAGAGAGTTGAGCCACATGACCCAGATCTACCTCCCATGCTCAACAATTAGATATCTTGGAAGGAAGGAGGAGAACAAGGGTTCTGATCTCACCAAAGTCTCTGCTCTTAGAAACATGAAAACAGGAATAAGTGTTCCTCTTTCTAAAGCAACAGCTGAATTTGTGGTAATAGCCTTTGTGCTAATTAAAAAAAAAAAACACCACATAAGTTACTTTCTATACTCCTCACATTGCAGACAGAGCAGCAGAGGCCTGGGGCAGAAAATAGAACCCAAAATGTTTTGCTGGTACCACTCTCTGCCCCCTGCCTCTCCAGACCTGGCTCCTGTCTCTTGCAAACCACAGGACCTTGCACCAATCACTGCCCTCTCTCTGCTTCTGTTTTCTCCTCTGTAAAATGGGGATGCTGGCGTTGGGATGCTGTCCTAGGATTGCTGTGAAGGAGGAAATTAGATAAATGTAAAACACATAGAACAGTGCTAGGCACATGGTAGACATGATGTAAGTGTTGCTGTTATCATTACTTTTTGTTCCTCCTTCAGGCGTCTGCTCACCACCCCAATCTGCCTGTAACCCATGGGGACAGAGCCAGGGGCAGGGAGTGTAGGCAGGAGGGGAGGGGATAATGTCGCTATAGACAGGACGGTTGGAGCTTGAAGGCTGGGGGCAGCCAGGGCTGCAGAGGGACCTCAAGGAGTTCATTGCAGCCATGGGAAGAGAGTTGGGAGCGGGGAGAGATGAGTCTGGGAAGATGGTAAGGCTTTTGGCTGGAACCAGAGAACAGTGTTCAGAGCTCCTGGTGCCTCCAGAGAGGGCCACCATCTCCAGCTCCTCATTGCATGCTCCATCTCTCGCAGCCAAAGATGAAACCTCTCCAGTACTTTTCTGCTTCACTTTGGCTTTCTTGCTCTGTCTGTTAGTGACTTTACAGTTTTAGTTTCATCAGAAAACTCTCAAGGGTTTTTAATAAAGGGAAGATTTCTAAACATGGAGCCCATAAAGGGTATAAATCTTGGAAGTTGGACACGGCCATGTGAACACACAAGGAGGGGCAGCCAGTGTCAGAGGCAGCAGGTGAATCCTGATCAGCTCATGACTCCAGATTCTAGGGCATTTCTCCTTCCTTTGGCTTCCAGCCAAGCAGGACTTGGCCCACAATGGGAATGTCCACTCCTGCTGGGAATGAGGTGGCAGCAAGGAGGCCCAGGGAAATGGGTGTGCCCAGAGAAGTGAGTATCAGATGATGGGAGAATCTCTGAGGATGGTACTAAAATAGCCCTTCAAGACTAAGCATCTGTCCAGAACAGCCCCTCACTTTACAGAAGAGGAAACTGAGGCACAGGGGGATGGCACTGGCCCAAGATCACACAGTGAGTTAGTGAGGGGGAGTAGGACACTGGGGAAAGATAGAGGCATTAGACACATTTAAATTCTGCCAAGTCTTATCCATATGGCCTTGGCCGAGCCTCGTGGCCTTTGCAAGCCTCAGCCTCCTCTCCTGGAAATTAGGGAGAGAGGTGGTGACTCCACACAGCCATGGAGTGACTGCATTCAAAAAGCAGTCACTGTCATTATTAGTGACCAGGCCAAGGTTGGAACCCAGCAGATCTGGAACCCAGGCAAGGGTCATTTGAATTTCATCCTCCCAAAAACTGAAGCCAAAGTTGTGCAGCCTACAGCCCCTGACCTTAGGGCTTTTATGGAGGCTCTTTGTGGCAGAGTGAGCAGACCTCACACAGCAGGAAGGAGAGTGTGAACATCTCTCTTCCTCACATCAGAATCCCAGGGCCTGGGACAGGACTTGAGAGGCACCTCTTTAGGTTTGTTGGATGAGTAGATGGATGGGTGGATGGATGGATGGGTGGATGGTGGATGGGTGGGTGGATGGATGGATGGATGGATGGACAGATGGATGAGTGGATGGATGGGTGGATAAATAAATGAACAGATGGATGAGTGGATGGATGGATGGATAAATGGATGGACGGACGGATGGATGGACGGACGGACAGACGGATGGA
Organism: Cabassous unicinctus; assembly: GCA_029593785.1. NCBI lineage: Eukaryota > Metazoa > Chordata > Mammalia > Cingulata > Chlamyphoridae > Cabassous > Cabassous unicinctus. The sequence goes on along the minus strand of JAQZBX010055525.1, from coordinate 1,407 downwards.
TGGACAGATGGATGAGTGAATGGATGGATGGGTGGATAGGTGGATGAGTGGATGGATGGATGGATGGGTGGATGGACAGATGGATGGGTGGATGAATAAATGGGTGGATGGATGGGTGGATGAATGGATGGATATGGTGCCTGAAGGACCAGAAATGGAGCATTCTTCTGTCATCTAACCTTGGCAGTTCCTCTGGGAACCAGGGGCAGTGACCCTGGTACGCAGCTAAATGCTGGACTCCTCCTCCATCTGGCCAGGCATGAGTGTAAAGAGCTACCCAAGAGGACCTGGATCCCTAACTGCTCATCCTCAGCCCTGCTTTTTGCCACCTGTGCCTTCAAGGGTGATGCACGGCTGCTTCTGTTGCTTTTTCTTTTTTTTTTTTTTCTTAAGATTTTCCTTTTCTGGTTAGCAGGATAGGAGTGTGCTAAAAATAGCACTAAATTCACTTCTGAGGCATTCATTTTCAATTCCCTTCCTTTTTCCCTGTCCTCTCCCTGACTGTGAGAACTCAGAGCTGAGATTGTCATCATCTTTGACACACACACACACACACACACACACACAGTTGGGCTCACACACTCAGATGGGCATGCACTCAGGCATCTCCGGTGCACTGACACTCAGAGACACACACTCATGCTGACACATTCCCACGGACCTGTACAGCACACCCTGTCCTTCAGTGTCACCCACAGTAAGTGCGTGTCTACTGACACACAAAGCCATTCCTAGACCCAGCCCGACACCGACGTTGTCACACTCCTGACTCACGTGTGCCTGAGCCCTGATGGTGTGCCCGCCATAGCATGTTCCCACTGGCCCTGACACACTCATCCTGACACTGGCACACCCACACTGACACAGACACACCAAATCCATCCATCTTTCTCTCCTTCTTCTCTCTCTCACACACACACATGCAGAGAAGTCCTCTCCCTCAGAGAAGTGTGTCCAGGGCAATCAATGGCCAGGACCCCCCGGGGATGAGGGATAAGGGTTCCTCCCCCTGTCTCTAGTAGCCAGGCTGAGCTCAGCACAAAGGAGGAGGAGTCCCCATCCCTGGGGCAGTGGGGCCCTGCAGAGAGGCCAGGAAAGGAAAGAAAACTCCCTATCCCATAGGAATTACCATGAGTTTGTCAAGACCAGAGCAGAGGGGAAACTGACCTTGTATGCAGTGCCAACAAGGCTTTGAGGGGTGACAGGAAGCCTGGTGGGCACAACAAAGTCAGATCTGAGTTCTGTTCTAAAGACAGCAGTTTAATTAATTTCAATGAACAGTTTCACAGAGGTTAAAGGCAGGACCCAAGTTAAATTATTATACTATGAACGATCACCATTTAACAAGAGCTTATTCCATTCCAGGAACTGTGCTGAGTTCTATCTCAATTAATATTACAGAACCCT